>CAUYQG010037846.1:0-11044 GCA_963574415.1 Tarsius wallacei | reverse complement strand
AAAGAGCCCCACCACCAGTGAGGAAACGCTGATCGGCCAATTTTCTGTGAATTGCCCTACCCAGCTCTGCCCAGCCTCCAACCTGGGACCTAGAGGCTATCTCCTCATCAAACTTGTAGAGACAGATGCCCCTCCCCCAGGCTGGAACAGGCACAGACACATCAGATCCGAGTGGGAGACTTGACAGCAGTGGCAGCAAGCTGGGTGAATCCAGATCTGATCCACCCTCCTCCCACAGTAGCCCATGGGGCATCTGACCCACGTTGAGAGCAATCCTATCAGCCTGTGCTGAGAGCAGAGGGGAGGGACTGGGGACCAGAGCTGAAGGAAGTTGGAGTTACAGGAACGGCCTCAGAGTGAGTTTTGTTTTTTTGTTTTGTTTGTTTTACTCAGTTTTTTTTTGTTTGTTTTAGTTTTTTTCCTCTTCTCTCTTTCTGTTTTTGATTATGTTTTTATACTTCATTTCTGTTATTTTAATGCTTTTTTTTAGACTTCCTGTTTGTGTATGGGTATTTTTGAGGTAGAGTACATCAATAGGGGGGTGTTTGTCAGTTTGTGTGTTTGTGAGATTGTCTCTATGTTTATTTTATCTTTTCTGTCTTTGTGTCTCTTTTCATTTGTTAGTTGGTATGCCTGTCTGTTTTCCCTCTTCTTCTCTCTCTCTCTCCACCTTCCTCTCATCTTCCTTCTTCCTTTTTCTGTTCTTTTCCTTTTTCTTACCTCATTCTGCTTTCAGGGGGCAAACCTATACTCCCACTGCATGGACAGATTGTAGGGCAGTGGGAAGTGGGTCCCAGTAGATACTGGGATCTGCAGATATTTTCTGAATCACAGCTCCCCCCTCAGTTAAATCTCAAAACTACAAAAAAGTACACCCCCCAATCCACAGTCCAGCTTCAGAATTGAACAAAGTCAGAGGGTCTGCATAAGCAAGAATAGGAGATTGAACAAACAGAAGTAAAAGCCACCCCCCCATCCCTGAACAGCAGAATTAAAGAAGAGGTCAAAAAAAGGGAGAGGAAAATCTACACAAATGAAGAAAAAACAAAAAAGAATATGGATCTCACACAGACCCCTCAGAGGTCAACCACTGAGATACAGACTTCAGGACACAATCCATGAACAGCTCCCAGAATGACTGGTCTCAAACCACAAACCCAGATATCAAGATATTAATAGAGAGAATAAATAGAAATGAGACACAAGAGGAAAGATGAAGGAGTTGATAACTGAGTTAACAGCAATAAAGAATACAGTGAATGAAATAAATAACAAACTGATAAACATGGAAAGCAGAATTCACCAAGTAGAAGAAAGGATCTCAGAACCTGAGGATCAAAATATAGAGCTAACCCAAACTTTTAAAAACATAGAAAAGAAGCTTAAAAAGATAAAACAAAACTGCCAAGAGATGAGCGATCATTTCAAGAGGCCGAACCTAAGATTAACTGGAATTCCCGAGGCAGACAGAGACCACACTAGAACAAACCATTCTATGAAATTATCCAAGAAAACTTCCCTCATTTCATCAGTGACATGACCATTCAAACCGAAGACAACAAATGAGAAGACCAACTCCTAGAGACATAGTAGTTTACCTACACAAAGTAGGTATAAAAGAAAAATCCTAAAGGCAGCAAGAAAGAAAGGTCAGACTACATACTAGAGAAAGCTGATTAGAATAGTAGCAGACTTATCTACAGAAACACTTCAGACTAGGAGAGCTTGGGGCCCAATCTTCAAAGTTATCAAAGATAAACAGTTTCAACCAAGATTTACCTACCCAGCTAAGCTAAGCTTCATCGGTGGTGGAGAATTAAAATCCTTTCCATACATTCAATCCCTAAGAGCTTATACTGCCTCTAGACCAGCTCTACAAGAAACACTTAAGAAAGTACTAGACACAGAAGAAAAGAAAAAAAGAATGACAACACCCTGCACAAGAATGCAGGAAAAAGATTGAAAAGACACATGAATTAACCCAAAAATCAAAAGAAAGACAACAAACAAACAAACAGCAGCAACAACAACAAACTTTATAAGAACTTCACAACAGGGATAAACTCTCACATCTTAATAATTAGCCTGAATGTGAATAGACTAAATGCACCATGAAAAGACATAGAATGGCAAAATGGATAAAATATCATGAGGCAAAAATATATTGTTTCCAAAAGACTCATCTCACCAGAAAGGACACTCACAGACTCAAAGTCAGAGATGGGAAGCAAAATTTCAGGTGAACAGAACACAAAAGAAAGCAGGAGTGACAATCTTAATATCAGACAAAATACCCTTTAAGCTATCAAAAATTTAAAAAGATACGGAAGGTCCCTACATAATGATAGAAGGTTCAATCTATCAATAAGAAACATCCATCTTAAACATATATACACCCAACATAGAAGCACCAACTTTCATAAAGCAGTGTCTAGGTAAACTTAAAAAAGATGTTGATTCTAACACTATTATAGCTGGGGACTTAAATACCCTGCTCGCAACCCTAGACAGATCATCAAGACAAAAAAGTCAGCAAGGAGATCCAGAACCTCAATATGACTTTTGACCAAATGGACTTAATTGGTATCTACAGAACACTCCACCCAACAATCACAGAATATATATTCTACTCATCATGGAGCATACTCTAAGATCAGCCACATCTTTGGCCATAAATCAATCATAAACAAATTCCATAGAATTGAAATACTGCCATGTACCTTTTCAGACCACAGTGGAATAAAAATAAGCATCAGCACCAACAAAGTTTCCCTAAAACCCACAAAGACATGGACATTAAATAGCATGATGCTAAACAACTCCTGGGTCAACATGGAAATCAAAACAGAGATTAAAAGATACCTGGAAACAAATGAAAACAAAGAAACATCTTACCAAAACCTTTGGGATGCCATGAAATCAGTACCAAGAGAAATTCATATCTCTACGAACACACATGAAGAAAATGGAAAGACCACAAGTTAACAGCCTAACATATCTCCTTAGGAAGATGGAAAAGAGCCAAGACCACCAAAACCCTAACTTCAGCAGAAGAATCTAAAAATAAAAGCCCAAATTCAGGACATAGAAGACAAAAATATAGTATAAAAAATCAGCAAAACAAAAAGCTAGTTCTTTGAAAGGATAAATAAGATTGATGAACCCCTGGTTAGACTGACCAAGAAAAAGAGAGAAAAAGTAAATAAACACAATTAGATATGCAAATGATCAAGTCACAACTGACCTCGAAGAAATACAAAAGATTATCAGAGACTACTATGTACACTTGTATGGAAATAAACTTGAAAACCTAAAGGAAATGGAGGACTTTCTGACATCACACTACCTCCCCAAGTTGAAACAAGAAGAAATAGAGACCCTAAATAGACCAATAACAATCCAGGAAATTGACTATGTCATAAAAAAACTATTAAAAAAAAGCTGTGGACCAGATGGCTTTCCAGCAGAATTCTACAAAACATACAAGGAGGAACTAATGCCAATTCTATTGAAAGCATTCCAGGCAACTGAGAAATATGGAACTCTCCTCAAATCATTGATGAAGCTAAGATCACATTGATACCCAAACTGGGTAAAGATCCAACAAAGAAAGAGAGCTACAGGCCAATATCCTTGATGAACATAGATGCTAAAATTCTCAACAAGATCCTAGCAAACCGGATCCAACAACACATCTCAAAAATCATCCACCATGGCCAAGTAGGCTTCATCCCCGGGATGCAGGGCTGGTTCAACATTCACAAGACCATAAGCATAATTAAATACAACAACAGATGTAAAAACAAAACTCACACAATTATATCATTAGATGCAGAAAAAGCTTTTGATGAAATCCAGCTCCCTTTCTTGATAAAAACCCTCAAATATCTAGGCATAGATGGAACATACCTCAAAATAGTAAGAGCCATCTATGAGAAACCCACAGCCAACATACTGCTAAACAGAGATTGGAACCGTTTCCTTTGAAAACAGAACAAAACAAGGATGCCCACTCTCACCCCTCTTTTTCAACATAGTTTTGGAATTCCTAGCTAGAGCAATCAGACAAGAGAAGGAGATCAGGGGTATCCAAATAGGAAAAGAGGAAGTCAAATTATCCCTCTTTGGAGACAACATGATTCTATACCTTGAAAACCCAAGAGAATCAGTCAAAAACCTCCATGCACTGATAAAGGACTTTGGCAAAGTCTCAGGGAATAAAATAAATGTGCAAAAGACAGTGGCATTTCTATACACCAATAATAAATAGAAACCCCCCAAAAAAGCACAATCCATTCACAATAGCTACAAAACAAATGAAATACCTTGGCATCTTCCTAACCAGAGATGTGAAAGACCTTTACAACGAAAACTACAAAACACTGCTCAAAGAAATCAAAGATGATAAAAACAAATGGAAAAATATTCCATGCTCATGGACTGGAAGAATCAACATTGTTGAGATATCCATTCTACCCAAGGTAATCTACAGATTTAACGCAATACCCATTAAATTACCAGCAGCATTCTTCTCAAACGTGGAAATGACAATACAGAAATTCATATGGAAACATAAACAACCACGAATAGCCAAAATAATTCTCAGCAAAAAAATAAATAAATAAAAATAGGAGGTATCACACTCTCTGACTTTAAACTTTATTATAAAGCTACAATAATAAAAACAGCCTCGTATTGGTAGAAGAACAGGCATATAGACCAATGGAACAGGGTAGAGATTCCAGAAGCAAAACCTCAATTTCTCAACCAACTCATCTTCAACAAGGCTTCCACCACCAGCCACTGGGGGGAGGAGAACCTATTCAGTAAATAGTGCGGGGAAAACTGGCTGACCACATGCAGAAGATTAAAACAACACCCCTACCTATAACCATACACAAAAATCAACTCTAAATGGATCAAAGACATATACATAAAACTTCAAACTATAAGAACTTAGAAAACGCAGGAGACATCCTTATGGAAATTAGAACTGGAACCAATTCCTGATCAAAACCCCAAGTGCCCATGCTGTAAGAGATAAGATAGACAAGTGGGACCTCATTAAATTGACAAGCTTCTGTAAAGCAAAAGAAACCATCAAGAAAGCAGAGAGACAGCCCACAGACTGGGAAAAAATATTTGCCAACCGTATTTCTGACAAAGGCCTAACATCTAAGATCTACAAGGAACTCAAAAGTGCCGGAAAGAAAAAAAAAAAAAACAGTCTCATTACAAAGTGGGCAAAAGATATGAGTAGACAATTCTCAAAAGAAGACATATGAGCTGCCAACAGATACATGAAAAAGTGCTCAGCCTCACTAGCCATCAAAGAATTGCAAATTAAAACCACACTGAGATACCACCTAACTCCAGTCAGGATGGCCATCATCAATAACTCAAAAAACAACAGATGCTGGAGAGGATGTGGGAAAAAGGGAACACTTCTGCACTGTTGGTGGGAGTGTAAACTAATACAACCCCTGTGGAAGACAGTTTGGCGATTCCTAAAAGATCTAAAAATCGACCTTCCATATGACCCTGCAATCCTCCTTCTGGGAATATACCCAGAGGAACTCAAATCACTCAATGAAAAAGATACCTGCACATGTATGTTTATTGCAGCATGGTTCAAAATAGCAAAAACATGAAATCAACCCTGCTGCCCATCAAGAAAGGACTGGGTTTTTAAAAAAATGTTGTACATATTTGGAATATGTACTCAATTATAAAGAAGGACAAAATTATAAACTTCACAGCAACTTGGATGGACTTAGAGACCATATAATACTGAGTGATCTATCACAGAAACAAAGAACTGAGTACCACATGTTCTCACTCATAAGTGGACCTTGAACAATTATCATAATACTGTAAGAAGAGGATTGGCAGTAGTGGGAAACTGCCAGGGGAAGAGGGGGATTGGCAGTATTGGGAATCTGCCGGGGGTGGAGGGCACACCTCATCAACAAGGGTACCTGCATAATGAACATTTTTTTACTTAACCCCGAATTGTACGCTCACATCTTTAAAATAAAAAATTTAAAGAAAAAGAAGACGATGGTTTTGGCAAAAAAATGTTTAACTATGTTGGAAAAAATTACATGCAAACGTGAAATGCAGATGGATTGAATGAATGGAATAATAAAAGATTAAGCAAATAAAAGAAAAATGAAGACTATCTTTGTAATCTTGAAGATAGAAAGACTTCTTAAATAAGACCATTAAAGAGCAAACTATAGAATGAAACAAAATTGCAAGGCATCCCATCACCTTTGCCATATTATACTCATTGGAAAGGAGCCATTAGGTCCAGCCCTACCTTCAAGGAGGGCAGATCACACAAGCGTATGAATTCCAGGAGGTGGGGATCCCAGGGAGCCATTTTAGAAGTTCACAAAAGACAAAATGCAACAGACAAATGAGCACAAGAAAATATGCTGAACCTCGCTACAAACAACAAAATACAAATTAAAACAACAATTATTCATCATTTTTACTCATCATTTGGCCAAAAATTTATTTTTTAAGCACTGACATCTAGTGCGTAGAAGAGTGTGCAGTAACCAGCTCTCTCATATAGTGGTGTTGGAAGTGTGAGTTGTTAAACTTTTGGGGAAAGCAATGCATCAGGTCAATAATATATTAAATGACCTGGCAGTCTCCTTTACAGCAGTCAGTTTTATAGAAACAGAGGCACCAGTCCTTGAGGACATATGTACAATAATGATCTATTGTAACATTATCTCTGATGGCAAAAGAAACAAAAAACAAACCTGGAAACAGTCTTAATGACCTTCAGTAAGGAAAATATTGGAGAAATGATGAAACAACCAAACTATGAAATATTCTTATCCTATAATTAATTTATTTATTTTGAGCATAGAAAAAAGTGTAGGATGACATACACCTAACTATTAGTATATGGTATCACATTAGAATTATAGTGGGAAAGGCAGATTATCAATTTTAATACATCCTCATATAATTTGAGTTCTATAGCAAACACACTACTTTTGTTATTTAACAAAGACAAAAATAATTTTTAAAAGTAAATAAAAATTTGACTGATATGTTTCACCTGATGAGCCGAAATCATGGTGGAATTTCTTTTGGAATTGCATTGAATGTGTAAATTACTTTCTCCCAGTCACTTATGCATTATAAAAGTGGATGTTTATTCATTTATTCAATGCATAGTCCCTAAGCATGGTCTGTCTACCATATGCAAAAGCACTGGCTGTCAAGACTAAGCCTTTCACTATGATAAATCCATTCTTCTCATGAACAAGAAGAGAGAGAGGAATTTTTGCAGAGCTGGGGACATGGATCTTCTTTACACCCCTCAAACCCAACCACAGAACCCAGTTTTGAAGAGATCGCCTTGAGAAATGGGTGACGCACAAAGCCTTGTGCCATCTGCAATGAGTATTCCTCACGACTGAATTGCTGGTAGAGATCACACAGAAGAGAGCTGGAGTCGAGTGCTCTGGCAAGGCAAGAACCTGGGATGAAGGTATTCATGGACAAGATGTATGTTTCGTTAGTTGAGCAGAAGGGCCCTTCCCACTACACGACATGAAGTGATGCAAGGCTGATCTTCTTTTGATCGGTGAGGCATACACTCCTGGCTGTGTACCCATTCCTCCCCTTCTTCCTTGGTAACCAACACAGATTGGTTCATGTACCTGGTGCTTGTGTGTTTCAGAGGAAGACAGACCCCTCCCCAGCCCCGGGGGAGAATTTTGGTTCATCTTAGCCTATCATGGTATTTATTTTTCCTTTGCCTAATATTGGGTAAGGAACAGATGAGTAAAAAATAATTGTCCAATGGTACAAGAGGAAAATCTTCCAAGAGGTTTTGGAGAAAGTTTTTCTACTCCTAAGAAAGGACAGAAAGAAGCGACATAGTCTCTTTTCTCCTTTCAGCCTTTGAGAAGTGTGTGAGGGAGGCAACCGTGCGTCAGCAGCTACAGCCATCTTGTGATCAGGAACAGAGGACAAAAGCAGCAGAAAGCAGAGCATGGTGTGGAAGGAACCTGGGGCCACAATGGCGTGCTGGAGTCTCTGAATTAACCACACTTGGAATCCCCCTATGACCAGACTTTTTGTTATTTGGGCCTTTTGAGTTAGGTTTCTAGAACTTGGTAGAAATGATAAAATGTTTATATATCTTGTAATTCTCTGAATTAGCAACTCACTTATTTTCTCTCTCTCTCTCTCTCTCTCCCTCTCTCTCATTCTTTTTCTCTCTTTCCTTTCTCTCTCCTTCCTCTCTCCCTCCTTCCCTCCCTCCCTCCTTTCCTTTCTTTTCTTTTTGCAAATGCACATTTACGAATCCCTCATATGCCATACAAGAGAGGAACCAAAAAACCCAGAATTTTCTTTCGGAGGGCGGGCCCCTTGTAGTACACTTGGAATTTGTTCCTCCGGATCAATCGGACTACCATAGTTTTTACCTGGAAATTTGGGGAAGGTTGCATCACTATTTACAGAAGAAACGTCCTGAGTTGAAGCTAACAAGTGACTGGTTCTCCCACCACGACAATGCTCCTGCCCACACTGCACTGGGTGTTGAGCAGTTCTTGACCAAATACAGCATGACCCCTGTGCCCTCCCCTCCCTATTCACCCCATCTTCTCCCAAGGGACTTTTTTTTTGTTTCCCCAGATGAGAAAAATCCTCAAAGGGAAACATTTTGCCAATGTGGAAGAGGTGAAACAAAAAATGGCAGAAGCACTCACAGGCATCAAAATTGATGAGTTCAAACACTGTTTTGAGCAGTGGAAAAAGTGTCTTGATAGGTACATTGCATCAAACGGAGAGTACCTTGAAGGCAACTGGAGTTTAAACATGTAAGAATAAATATGCAATTTTTTTAATAAGGAAATTCTGGGGTGTTTGGATCCCCCTTGTATTTCTCTAGGACAGTGTCTCTCAAAGTGCATCCAAGAAGCTTCTGTATCACAACCATGTAGCGTATTTATTTAAAGGCTACAGCAACAATGAGAGGATAAGCTAAACGTTTTTTCTTTTAAAAGAATTTTTGCCATAAGGGAAGGAGAATATAGGGTAGGTGGGGCTGAGATGGAATATAAAATCTTTCTTCCTATCTTTTATTTTACAGATTTGATCTGCAGGTTTGACTTTGGAAACATGTAAACGAGTGACATGTTTAGAGAAATCTCATGAAATCAAATTGAAAAGAAAAAGCTAAATGATACAAGTGACTCAACTTCCAACTGCAGCACTTGACCTCAGAAGTCATCACTCCCATTCTTGTGGCAAGAAAAAGCTGGACAAGCTGAAAAACAGTGACCTACCTGAACCCATTAGAGAATTGAGTTTGCAGGATAAAGTGTCACCCCAGAATATGTGGAGACAGAAGGATCCAGAGAGTCACAGCCAAGGTCTACTTACCTGGAGCAGAAGCCACTGGGGCCATGAACTGGTAGGACACTTCGATCATCATTTCTATGAATTGCTGGAGGCGAGTGTGAACTAGCAAACGGGTAAGAAGTTCCTGGGGACCTCAGTATTAAGGGGATCTCCACACTTTCACGGCCTCTACCTCCTGCAACCGTGCCAGGTTCTCATGGTAGAGATCTGAGGAAGATCCCCTTGTGGCTCTGGCAGAGACAGGAAAAGACTAAAAACTGTGACCTATGTCCAGGGCTTTTTCTGTAACAAAGGCCTACTCTCCAGGGTAAAAGACTTCATCAGAGCCGTGTCCCAGCGCCTTTGCGGTGCAGGGGAGGCATTATTCTCACCCCAGCCCTCTCTAGCCTCCCTGTCTCACCTAAGGGGAGGGGAAAAAAAGAAGATACAGAAGGGCACTTGTGACGATTATAGTACAGAGACACAGGCCCACTAAAAGATTTAACTGGCACACTATATAGAAGGCTGCTCATCCTTTACTCCTTACCACCACACTAATGGGGCTTCCGTAAGTAATGGATTACAGCTGAAACAGCTACAAGACTCAGGCTGTATCTGAGGATAAAGAATATTTTAGGGAGGCCCAAAGTCGAGAAGGAAGATAAAAACAAGGACACTAAACCTGGCACCTATAGCTACAGCAAACATTAGACAGAGTCTAACTCCTATTTCAATGAACATAGATCCTCACACTATAGGTGCGAGTCCTGTTATCCAATGTGACATGTCCAGCTTTCAACAAAAAATAACAAGGCATGTCAAAAGGCAAGAAAAATAAAACAGTTTGAAGAGGCAAGGCAAGTATGGGAACCAGACTACAAGTATGACACAGATGTTGAAATTATTAGAATGGGCCATGATTGTATAGTAATGTGTTCTCTGCATAGTGAAATTATCAGAAGGAAATGTAAAGTAACTATAATTAATATATTAAAGGCTCCAGTGGAAAAAGTAAACAACATGCAAAAACAGATGAGTAATTTAAGCAGATATAAGTTCTGAGAAAAGATCAAAAGGAAATACTAGAGGTCACAAACACTGTAACAGAAAAGAAGAATATTTTTAATGGGCTCATTAATAGACTAGACACAACTAAGGAAAGAAATCTGTGAGCTTGAAGATATGTCAATAGAAATTTCCCAAACAGAAATGCAAAGACAAAAAAGAATAGAAAAAAAATGAAACTATATCTGAGAACAGTGGGGAAGTTTCAAAATATGTAACATATGTATCATTATAATTTCAGAAAGAGAATTAAAAAGAGTAAAAGAAATATTTGAAGAAAAGAACAAGAAAAAACAACAAAAAAAATGCCACTTAAGATACGATATTCTAAGTGCAGACAAAGACAAAGAGAAAATCTTTGGTGGCTCAGCCTGTAATCCCAGCGCTTTGGGAGGCTGAGGTGAGTGGATTGCCTGGGCCCGCGGGCTCGAGACCTGCCTGGGCAAGTTGGCGAGACCTCCTCACCTCTACAATAAATCAAAAATTAGCCGGGCGTGGTAGCATGCGCCTGTAGTTCCAGTGACTTGGAAGGCTGAGGCGGAAGGATCGCCGGAGCCCAGCAGGTCGAGGCTGCGGTGGCTGGGAGCGGCCACTGCACTCC
>CAUYQG010037845.1:0-58840 GCA_963574415.1 Tarsius wallacei | reverse complement strand
AGGAATTTTTCAAAGCCATCCTTTAGACATTTGCATTTCTTTCTTTTTTTTTTTTTTTTTTTGTCTTTTCTTGTCCCCTGATAAATTCTAACTGCTGATTGTCCCAAAGTCTTTATGCAGTGTTCTAATTAGCCTACAGAAGTATTCAACTGCCCATGAGGGCTCATAGTCTCTGGGAACTAAAAGTGAATTAACACTAACAACTCCAGGAAATTAACATTCAAATTAAGGTATTATTGTGCTCTACAGAAAGGTGATGGCCAACAAAGGAATGACTAGGGAGGGGCAGCTGAGTACATCCCAGGGACAGGACAAAGAGGAGAATTCTGGTTCTCTTCAGGTAGAAGCTTTTGGCAGGATATGCTCTTGGCAAAAGGAGGAAGTCCCTTGAAGGATCGTGTTTGGTGGGAGAGGCTGCAGTGCTGAATCTCCTGGCATTCCGCTAACACCTGGCTCTTTTATTCTTTGGTCTTAGAATTTTGCTCTTGGCAAAGGCGATGAAGAAGTAATTTCAACCCTCCACTATTTTTCCAAAGTGGTGGATGAGGTAAGATAGCAACATGGGAAATTTGTATTTGATTCTTGAACTTCTTTTTTCTTTATTTCGGCCTACTTGCCATTTTTGTATATCTGAGAAGATCTCTCAACTTGTTGATCTCCCAAGGTTCATTTCATAAGAGAGGATGCCCACTGTTATGTTTATTTCTGGTTTGAGGGGAAAGGCTTTGATAAAAATGCAGAATAGATTAAAAGAAAGATTTCTGAGAATTCAGTTTCCTAAGGAGAGTATGTTGGTTTCTCAGGACTGCCATGAGAAATTACTACAACTAAGTGGCTTCATACCATAGAAATATATTCTCTCACAGTTCTGGAGGTCAGAAGACTGAAATCGAGGCATTGGCAGGGCCACACTCCTTCCAAAGTCTCTGCGGTGGGGGGTGGGGTGGGGGAGCCTCCCTTGACTTTTCCAGTTTTTGGTGGCTCCAGGTGTTTTTTGGCTATAGCAGCATAACTCTATCCCTGACTCTGACTTTACAACCCCATCCCATGTTTTTCCTCTTCTGGGTCTCTTCTAGAAAAAGCACTTGTCATTGGTTTCAGGGCCCACCTGGGTTGTCCAGGATGATCTCATCCCAAGATCCTTCATTACATCTGTAAGGACATTTTTTCCAAATAGTCACATGTTTTGGGTCACATTTTTTTTTTTTTTTTTTTTTTTTTTGTTGGTGTATCAATCCGTCACCCCGACTGGATTGCAGTGGCCGCTCCCGGCCACCGCAGCCTCGACCTGCTGGGCTCCGGCGATCTTTCCGCCTCAGCCTTCCAAGTAGCTGGAACTACAGGTGCGTGCTACCACGCCCGGCTAATTTTTGATTTATTGTAGAGATGAAGTTGCCCCAGGCGGGTCTCGAACCCATGGGCTCAGGCAATCCACTCACTTCATTCTCCCAAGGCACGGGATTACAGGCTGAGCCACCGAGCCCGGCTTGAGTCACATATCTTTTGGAGGAGGGGCACAGTTCAATCTCCAAAGGGTTTCATACAACTGTTCTTGTAGCTGTATTGTGTGATACATTTGGGATATTTGTAAATTTTAAAAAAGGTATTTTTAGGAAAAGTGCATAATTCTAATTGTAAAAAACATAAAAACACAGATGCTTTGATGCTGGGCAGAATTTTGCAAAACTAGGTAGATATAAACAGTTCAATCTTTTAAGGGGTTTGCAATGCTTAAAATATTAAAAAATAAGCAAAAAGAATGTCATTTAACTGTCCAATTACTGATCTGCAATAGATGCTATCTTTGGTTTACAAAATGTGAAACAGACCAGGAACAGTGGCTCACACCTATAATCCCAGCGCTTTGGGAGGCTATGGTGAGAGGATCGCTGGAGGCCAGGAATTTGAGACCAGCTTGGGCAACATAATGAGACCCTGTATCTACAAAAAATTTAAAAATTATCTGGGCATGGTGGCATGTGCCTGTAGTTCCAGCTACTCGGGATGCTGAGGCAAGAAACTTGCTTGAGCCTAGGAGGTCAAGGCTGCAGTGTTGCCCAGGCATAGCGTACCATTGCACTCCAGCCTGGGCGACAGAGTAAGACCCTGTCTTAAAAAAAAAAAAAAAAGAAAGAGAAACTAGCATTCATATGAAACAGTACTGCTTGCATTTTCATTCATTCAGCAGATCAGTTCAGCAAGCATTTATTGACCACCTACTGTTTAGCTGATGCTGTCCTAGGCACTGGAGATACAAAAGTGAACAAGTCATTTGGTTCTTATTGAGCTTTGTCCTCCATGCCACTGAATCGTAGGACAAAGACAGACTGTTTTCTCCCACTCTTCTTTAAACACTCAGTACTCTGGTCTCCAAAAAGTATTGGTTTTCCCCACACCAAGCAGTTCTCTGACACCAGCCGGGTGTCCTGCAGTTTAACTCAATTCTGACTTCTCTGCCTTGAGATAGCCTCACATCCCATAGGTTAAGGGCTCAGTTCCACCAGACACCCCTCACTTCAGATGCCAATCGCAAGTGCAGGCTCCAGTGCTTTTGACCAACCAGCTATAATCTGAGAGCTCCCACGATATAACACCCTGGGGTCTGACCGTTTGCTAGCATGGCTCCCACATCAGGGAAGCACTTTCTTACATTTACCAGTTTATTAAAAAGGGTGTTACAGAGGATATAGATGAACCGCCAGGTGGAGCAGTACATAGGGAAGGTATGGAGGAAGGGTGTGGTGCTTCTGTGCCTTCTGTGCACGCCACCCTCCTGCACCATCATGTGCTCAACAGCCGGGAGGTTGTCCAGGCACTGTGGGGACTGTCCAGGGTGGCGCCACTGTATGGACGTGATCAGTCTGCAGCACCTCTGCCCTCCCAGAAGGTGGGGGCAGGCAGAGAGCTCCAAGCTTCTAACCATGGTTTGGTCTTTCTGGTGAGCAGCCCCCATCCTGAAACCCACCGAGAGTCACCTCATTAACAAAAGGAGCTCCATCACACAGAAAGTGCCGAGGGATTAGTAGCTGTGTGTCAGGAACTTGGTCAAAGACGAAGTACCAGAAAGTGTTCCTAGCACTCCTCTTGCTCAGAACATTACAGACTTTTTAGGAACTCTGCCAGGAGCTGGGGAAGAGACCACATATATCACAATGTCCATTCCTTACGGTGGCTCTCTCTAAAATGTATGTTGAAATGGATGGAGGATAAACAGAAAATGTAATCATAAAGGAACCAAAAGTGCCTTTTGAAAGGCAGGGAAGATAATTTTTCCTAATTGACAGCGGCTAAGTCACCCAGAAGGAAGCGGCAGACTGCTCCCACTGAGGCCATGTGTGTTCTCGAGTCAGAGAGTTGCTAAGGAAGTGTTGGTTGTTGAAGCCTCAGAACCAGGATTTCCAGTCTGAAGTGTTTACTCACAGCTATGTTTTCTTGGGCAGCAGCGATGGTTCTTTTAGTCGCTGAGTGTTCCTGAAGGATGGAGGCGAGTCTCTAGGTAGCGTTGGGGCATCCTGGAAGGTTAGCACTGTAGAGTCTTCAGACAAGCCTTCTGTAGAGAGGCCTAACAGTGAAAGCTGCTGGCCCAGGTGTGGCCTAGATCTGGGAAGACAAAAGTAGTTTTTTGTTTGTTTTTTGCGTTTGAGTCAGGGTCTTACTTTGCTGCCCAGGCTGGAGTACAATAGCACCATCATGGCCACCGCAGCCTCCTGGGCACAGACAATCCTTCTGCCTCAGCCTCCTGAGTAGCTGGGACTACAGGCTTTTGATTTTTTTGTAGAGATGAGGTCTTGCTCTGTTGTCCAGGCTGGTCTGGAACTCGTGGGCTCAAGTAATCCTCCCATCTCAGCCTCCCAAAATGCTAGGATTATAGGTGTGAGCCACTGTACCCACCCAGAGTAGCTTTTAAGGTAGTTTTCTCTACCTGGGCCTAAACCAGGTTGAAAAATTTTCATGACAAATTATTTGACTCAGAAATTAAGGAAAAACAACTAAAAGTAGAGATTCTATGTTGCTTACATTTAAAAGGATGCTATGGAACGAGGTCTTCCCTTGTGGGTCATACAGAGGTTTCCGTGCGTGGTGATTTTACCAGAAACAAGGTTTCGAGGCCACTTCCTTGGAGTGCACCAAGACCACCGATTGGATGCCGAGCATATGTCTGTTGGCGCTCTGCTCCGAGGGTTTTCTGTTCACGTCACTGTCCTTCCCCACGTGTCCCTGTGTGAGGAAGACAGTGTGACCCCATCTTCTTTGTGATGATGCTAAGGTGCTCAGAGGTGGCCCATGCTTTTTCCACTCTCCTGTGGTTAGAAGATTGTCCTGTACATCTCAGAACCCCAAAGCAAAGAGTAACAAACTCCCTGGTCCCTAGGAAGAAAACAAGCAGCCAAGAAATTTGCCAATGCCTGAAGTGCATGACCATTAGAAAGCCACTGAATCTCTCCACGTTTTGTTTTTTTCATCTGTGAATGGCAGCAGCAGGAAGGGCCCACTTCATTAGGCTATTTATAAAGAGTAAATAGTGACTATCAGAGCCTCAAGCATAAAGGCAAACATAAAGTAGGTGTACTTACTGACGTCCATTCAATTAACTGTTAATGACAAACAGTACATTTCTTTTTTATTTTATTTTTGGAGACAGGTCTTGCTGTGTTGCTCAGGCTGGACTTGAACTCCCAACCTCAGATGATTCTCCAGCCTCGACCTCCCAAAGTGCTGGGATTATAGCATGAGCCACTGTGCCCAACCAATACATTTCTTATTGAAGCTATTCTGGAAAAATAGTAAACACATTCTATCCCAGTGGCATTTACTGGCATAGCTGTCTTGTGCTCCCCAGAGTACAGCTGCTGTGCTTCGACTTGATTGAGAGATAGGATCGCACAGCATTAACAGCTGGCCCTAGTGCTCCCTTGCCTGGTAAATGGTTGACCTTAGGTGGGTCTTTAAGCTTATCAGAGCAACCTGTGCAGACACAGCCCTGAGAGACCAGACCTCTTGGGTATCCCTGTGCAGAAGGGTGATGCACATGTGTGACTCCCGTCACTGCTGAAGGAAGCTGGGCTATGTGTTGACTCCAGGAATGACAGCAGGAATCCCCAGACTCTTCCAGAATATCTGCAGGTCTGCGACCCAGAGAGGGAATCCCTCTCACTGTGTTCATTGCTGATGTATAGACTCTCAAACATGTGAGGGTTTGGCAGCTTTAGTGACTGTGAAGGGCAGTCTGCATCCCAGACTGTGTAGTGGAAAGAACATGGATATTGGATCCCAACAACCCTAGATTAAAATCCCACTGTGCCATTTATTTATTTCTGGATTGGAGAGTTATTTGCCTGTCCTTAAAATGGAGATAAAAAATAATACCTAACTCACAGTGTGGATGAGAACGAAACTGTATAAAGCTTATAAAGCTGGCACACAAAAAAGTGCTCAAAAACGGTAGCAGTGATGATGATGATTTATATTTCTCCTAGCCCATTTGCAAAGACAAGATTTAGTAAGTCCTTGAGACAGACAGGGAGAGAGAATCAAGAGCTGTTTAAACCATGTGCCGAGGAGGCTCACATTCGAACAGCCATCTTGTTCTGAGGTCCTTTTCTGAAGAGCAGAGGCCTGCCACCTAGCGGAGTTGTCTCAGTAGGGAGCATTCTTACTCTGGAGACTCCCAAGTGCAGCCGGCTGTGGTTTTGGGCTGGTAGGTTTCCAGCAGGCTTTTCAGGTGTGAGTGACTTCAACCCCTCCTAGAAGGAGAGCTGACAGTGGTCTGGTGGGTGCTGAGCTGTGCTGGGCACTGGCAACTCACTGTGTTCACAAGCACAGCCAAGCATTCTGGTTCTCCAGAGGGTGGGTCTGGGGTGGGGTCACAGAAGCAGGGTCTGCACCATGAACAGACCATAGCCGGAGACCATTTGCACCTTGTGTCCATTTCCTCATCCCTCTGGCCTGTCACCTACTGCCTGATGAAAGGTATTTGTTTGCTAAAGGAGTATGACTGAGCTCTGTGACACATGGATGTGTCCAGTGCGAACCCATGGTGAGATGAGACTGGGGGTAATTATGCATCTCATGTTCTTCAGTGGGTACTCTCTTTCTTTCAGCTTAACATTCTCCATACAGAGCTGGCTAAGCAGTTGGCAGACACGATGGTTCTACCTATTATACAGTTTCGAGAAAAGGATCTCACAGGTAAAGTAACTGAGCTCACTGCCAATTGCCTTCAAACTATCATTTAATTCGCTTAATAATTCTTAGTGCATTAATTTCTGTAAATGGGTGGGTCATTCAGAAACGCCTTTCTTTTGAGCAGTTCAACTTAGCAAACTTCTACGGACTTCCCAATGTGTTCCCAGCTCACCTAAATGGGTCACAGGCTAATAAGGCCGACACAGAGACAGACTGTTTTAATGTCATATGATGAGGGTGGCAGGACAGAGATGCACAAGGACCAGAAATAGCACCTGGCAGGCATGTTCACGTTTTTGGAGCAGGTGCCAGGGAGGGCTTACTGGAGAAGGTTTTAGAGATGAGTAGATGTTTACCAAACAGACTGTGATGGCAAGGCTTACAGACCAGTTAGGGGACACTTGTAAAGGCACACTGTTCTTTGGGAACCATGAATACTACAGAATGTAAAGTGGGGGGGTAGAGAGGGAAGGATGGGACGGGGACATGCTTTCTCTGTGCTGGCCTCTGGGGACACAGCTGTGAAGGAGACATGGGACCCCTGCTCTCGTGGCAGTGAGTGAGGAGACCTGTGATCAGAGCAGAGAACCTTGCTGGCCTTTGGGACTAATTTTGGTTGCTCAGCTAAAAACTTCAAAGAATTCTGTTTTCTGGAACACTGATGTAAAAATTTGCTGCCCACAAAATAGCTAAACCTGAGTACTAAAAGATCTGTTCAGTTTAGTACTTTCTTTTAAAAAATATATTACCTTAAACTTTTCTTTTAGGCAGAAAACTTGTAGTAAATCTAAGAGCAAACCTCAGAGGTGATGATTCTTCCCCCTTGCTTGAGCTCCTCTGTGGTCACGTCCCCTACGGCCATGGGGCAGTGGTAAGACTGGCATAAGCTCTACCCAGGTCAACTTAGCAGCACTACAACTTAATGAATTGAAAATAAGAAGTAATCTATGAATTAGCTTGTGTAAAGGGAAACCTTGATTAAACAGAGCAGGGATTTTAGTGCTTTTTAGTGTTGCTTGTCTATAATTGCATGTGAAGCCAAAATGTGCTAATTGCAGTTGTATGCTGATTATCCAGTCCTAACTAAACACTTAATTGGGTGGATTTTTTTAAAGATTTTCTCTAAATAAAATCATTAGAGATGTGCGGGATATCATTTTAAAAACATACTCCAAGTCTATTTGAAAGAAAATAATCCTCCTCTAAAACCTATGCTGTCAGACTTAGTCTTTCAGGCTTGTTTATGGAAGGCAGACCGAGGACTGAGAGTGCCCAGTGGCATCACTGACAGTCACCTTTGTTAATCTAAAATGACTCGACATGTGGATTAGTGGCATTTGTCCAGGATGGTGATTTTTTGTTAAGGAGAAAAAAACTCATGAGTAGTCAAAAGGATGCTCCTTAGTATCTGTGAGAAAAGTTACAATCACAGATCTTTTTTTGATGCCACCAGGACGTAAATGTGAAGTCATCCCTGAGCCAGCGTCAGAACCCAGTGAGACCCTGTCGCCTCCCTGACAGTGGTATTCTGTCTTAACATGTCACTGCCTTTCTTCCTTTACCCGCTGATACAAGTGCACATCTGAGTGAAGAGCACCCAGGTGACATTAAGGAAGCTGTTTAAAATTGATAAGTAAGAAACCTCGAACGCTGCTCCAACAGGAAGTAAAGGTGGGAAAGAAAGAAAAGTGCACGAGGGGAGAGGAGGGAGCAGCCCAGTCCGAAAGAGTGTGAATAGCGTGAAGAGGAATCTGAAAGTTGGTGGCCAATTGAAAACCAGCACAGAAGATGTGAACTGCTTCGCTTTATTGACAGTGAAAATGGATTGTTTTAGAATTGTAGAAAATCTCACTTTCTTTTGGGTATCTGTCTTGGTGTTTTTAAGTTTTTAACCATGGTCAGTCATTTCTCTCAGTGACCTTGTATTTTGGGAGCTTGGACTCTGTTCAGCCATCCTTGTACGTGAAGGTGTGGCACCCACATGGGGGATGGTTGTCGGTGTTGGCTTGCTGCAGGTACCGGATGCCAGATTGTGCACATTTTTTATTAATATGGGCACCCATACACCTTTATCCAGCAGCAATAAGTCAAATAGTAAAATGGCAACACCAGAAACTTCCAGGTTCTGGGGGTATTCCTGCCTGCCTTCTGAGGAAGGACATATTAAGACACACTCTTTGGGGCTGAAGAACCAGAACTTATATTTATACTCCAGGTCTCCATGAAATGGACCCAGCCACCGTGCTGGCCAGCCCACATCCACCTGGGTGCCTTCCCTGTCACAGAACCTAAGCACTATGTGGAGAGGAAGGGCTGCTTGGGCGGCCAGGGTCACTGGGTATGAGGTGCAGCTGAAGCCACATGCTGCAGTGAGACAGGATCTCAGTCTCCAGGGAGGCCCAGGAGAGCAAAGGACGAGGGGCGCTGGCAGAGCCTTTGCCTTCCACGCATATACTTTTCTTTTCTCAGGAAAGCACAGAGTTCTGGGGTGGCATGTTTGATTTTTCTTTGTTCTAAGATGTTCTCTTTTTTCCTTTTCAGAAGTAGGCACTTTAAAGGATCTTTTTGGACTTGCCAGCAGTGGTAGGCCTCTTCTTCTCTATTTTCGGGGCCTGGGTGGTGACGTGTGTGGACTTAGTGTATATGCGGGAGGAGATGCTGAATGAACGTTCCTGCCTTTCGACCCTTTTGGGTGCTCAGACATCTCTTTACTTTTAGAGCATGATGTCTCAATGGCAAAATATAGCAGACTGCCCAAAAAAAAGGAGAATGAGAAGGTAAGAAACTTCACATGTTATGTTTCACTTTGTTTATGTAAGCTCCTTCTGTGTTTTCCTCTTGTGAGTTTGTGGCATTTAAGGGTTGCTTTTGAAGATTTTTTTTTCCTGTACATACGTGGACTTTTAAAATTATTTATTCCAAATCTCATAAGGAAACCTTCACTTCTCTATTCTAGCTTTTTGTGTTGGCTTATTAAACACCAACTTGGCACCATTGTAAGATTATGATCACACAATGGTTTTCACTTCAGCCCATTACCTCGTTGAGTTATGTGACTTATGCGTCACTCAGGTCTCTTGAACTCCTTGCCCTGGATGTTGACTGATCCTCTAACCCATGCTTTCTAGGGTTTGGGGGACAATCGATAATATTGACTATTTTCATGTATACAGCTTTACTTCTGTTCCTTGAATTCCTTGGGCTAAATTATTCCCTTGGGATTCAGCTTATGAGCGAGTCAGAACGTTTGCAGCTTTCAGCGCATGCTGCTGTGTTGTCTTCCTGAAGGCCTTTGTGCTGCCCCAGGAAGGTGTTGTCTTCACCTCAGTGCAGCGTCACAGGCACTGAGAGGCTATTGAGTATTTTTCATATGGATTTTTTTCTAGAAGCTAAGGGTGGAACCTCATTTGTATTTTATTATACTTGTTACAGAAATGGTTATAATGAATAAACAAACATTTTTGAAGTTGCTGCTTGTACAGAATTGGCACGTGGAATAGACAACTTGAAGTTTTCCTTTTACGTTTTAAACAGGTGAAGACTGAAGTTGGGAAAGAGGTGGCCATGGCCCGGCGGAAGCAACACCTTTCGTCCCTTCAGTACTACTGTGCCCTCAACGCACTGCAGCACAGGAAGCGCATGGCCATGATGGAGCCCATGATAGGCTTTGCCCACGGACAGGTAGGGAGCCCGTTCCTGAGGCCAAAACCTAAGCCAGCTTTGTTAGTCTGCTAAGATACCAGATGGAGAAGCTAACATCATCATAGAAAGAAATACACATGCACACTCTCCCTGGAAACTTCCTGGGATTCAGCACTTGGAGACCTTCCAGTGGGCTGGGCCATCTTTAGCTGGATGTAGTTAGCCTGTAGTTAGGCTGTACTTTGTTCAGGAAATGATAGCTGGTCCCGAGCCCTCCTGGGGAGGAGCCTGCATGCCATTTGTTTTGATCCAGATGAAAGCCAAGCCTCACCCAGGTTTCCTAAAAAAGTGTGCTGCTTAGATTGGGATGGCTGGCTTAGAACCTAGGATTACCGTACCTTCCTCTGCTGCTCTGTATTGTAAGGCACACCCTCAGCTGGGTTATTCTCAAATCACGTATCTCCAAGGGGATTGCTAGCACCTTCCAAGTTTAATGTTCTTAATTTGGTTTCCACCCTCCTATTTAATGGTCCACTGAATATTTGTCTGAAGGGAGGCTCCAGTTTCAGGATGGGGACTGGACTGTCATAGCACCAGTGTGGCAGGGACAAGAGTGGCTATGAATGGGAGGCTGTGGCACCGCCCTCCGGCCCTCCACCCCTGCCTGCTTTAGTCCTACCTACGTCGCCTCTAGAACCTCCCTTTAGCGTGTGAGAAGCGTGACCAAGTCTTCCCTTCGGCTGACAGTCTAGGAACAGAAAAGGATGCGAGGAAGCAAAATGCTGATAAGAAAAAAGTCACCAACTTTGAAAAATGCCCCACATACAAGTATCTATTACTTTTATAATACATTTTAAAAAACATATGTTCCCAAAAAAGGCTTCACCATCACTTTCATTCAGGAAAAGGGGGAACAAGAGAGGATCTTTAAACAGCCAAGCTCAGCTATCTGTCTGCTTAATATGGTTGTTACGCCATCGAGCAGCGAGTTCACGAGAGTCAGCCTGTGTCTTCAGGGGTAATATTAAATGGCAGTAGAATCTTTCCGTCTCATCTGAGTACAGTCAGGAAAAAACAAAAACTAGCACCATCCAGCTGTGGCTCTCCGTCCTCGGCAAGTCTCGGGAGCTGCCTGCTTCCTGGCGATGGGCCTTGGGCACTTGCCCTCCCCCTTCGTCACCTCTGACTTGGCGGATGTCCTGGTTTTGCTAGAGAATGCTGGTGCTTTGTTCCCTTGTCAGGTGCCTTCGCTGGACTGACAACCCCTGCTTCGGCAGTGATCCTTGCTCAGGTGGAGGCCCAGGCTCAAGGAGGGTCCCAGATCTAGTGTCTCAGAGGCTGAATGGCTCCAGGCCTGACGGGTCAGTGCTTGAGGCTTGGCTGGTGGTCTGGAGGGTCCTCTCGAGACCTGGATAGGCTTGATGCCAGCAGGTGCCACTCTTTCATGGCCACACACTGCCCCATGCTCCCAGCCTGGACTCTAGGTGCGTGTTGCTGGCCACGGGGGGAAGAGGCGTGCTGGGTGCAAATGCAGCCCTGGGCCTGGGAAACAGCAGAGCACACCATTGTTGTTGGGTGGCAGGAGTGTAGTTTGGGAGCCCTGAGGTGACACGTTGTATTTTTCACATGAAAAGCACCAGATTTCAAGGCATAAGACTAAGTAGTCCCTTACCCTGTAGACTTTTCACACGTTGATGAGAACTCTAGTTCGCTCTCTTAGACAAGTGTATTTGCCCTCCTCCTGCCTCAGCGACCTCTGCAGTCCATGTTTACCGAGCACGCCTCTCATTAGCTGATGGCTGTGTGGCCGTCGAACTTCCTGCCATCCTCTAAGGTACCACCCACCTTGTGGGGGTGTGGGGACTCGGTTTCTACCTTCTCCGCCCTCGTCCAACAGGTTTTCAGTTACATCATGACTCAAGGCCCATGCCTACGACTGAGGCTCTGTAATCTGCGTGCGGGGTTTTGGGAACAGAACAATGAGCTCCAGTGTAAGACTGACACATAAGGGCTGTGGTGTGGCTGTAGAAGCCAGTGTCTTTCCTTTGTATCCACTCATCTGGGTTTTTTAGGGGTTTGGTGAGCCCCTGCCCTACGGAGCTTACAGATAGCAGAGGAGCTAAGACCTGGACTCACAGGATCGTTTCCAAAGGAGCTCAGGGAGGGAGAGGAGACAGAAGCCGCTGTGACGCTGCACCTTCAGAAACGCACGGTGCTCCCAGATGAATGATAGGAGTGATTAATATTCATTTTGATATTCAGCATTTCAGGGATGCAAAATGGCATTTATGGTGTGGAAAGATCACGAGGCCAGAACATCCCCTGCGTGTGTTACCTTGCGTTGGGATAATCGTGGTCGTCGTGTTTTTCTCTTGTGGTAACTAAGGACATTGGTGTTCATGCTTCCCCATGGTGTCTGGGGAACAGATGTAAGGACGTGGGAACTGTGCTGGCAGCACTACCAGTCTCCTCGGGGTAAGAGGTTGATTTCGGTGCCGCCTACCCAGGGCAAGGTGGGCTTCCGGATCAGACAAATGAATGGGATCGTGTGTGAGAGAATACTCATGTCCATGCTGAATGTTTTCTCTCTTTTTTCATAACCTAGACTTGCAATGGTCACCTCTCAACCATTGGACATGTAAAATGAAGCAGCTTATACCTAATATCCAGATTCTTTGAAGCCAAGGCCATAAGAAGAATGGCAACTTGAGCTGTTCAGGGTGGGGTGGTTGCAGACGTCGTCAATACACAGAAATGTTCCTCTTCCTCTCTCCTACACCTCTGCCGCTCAGGTCTGTCAGAGTGAATATGACAGAGGAGTCATAGGAAGGAAGGAGTTTCTGCCATTGGTGTCCAGAGGCCCAGCAGCTACAGTTTCATTTTCAAACTGCATAGTCCTCGGGTCTCCTGGGCAGAGAGAGCATCCATCACAGAATGTCGGGGAGCAGGGGTGTCCTTGCCTGTGCTGAGCGCCTGCTTCGTGCCAGGGCCCTGCTCTGTCCTTCACAGCCATAATCCTCTTTAGGGGGTGATGTCAGGGTTGGAAGCAGCTCTAAGAGTCTTTAACCACTGAAGCGTTTCAGCCAAGTCACCACGCGTCCAGCCAGCCAGTGTTCAGAGCTGCATGTGGCCCAGTGAGTGGGCTCAGTCAGATGGTGGCCTTGGGGGCGGGTAAACTCTTGTGCTGCGCTACAGCAAGTGCTTGTCAGTTTCTTTCTGGAGCTGTGGTGAGTAAGACCCAATCCTTGTCCTCAAGAAACTTAATATCTAGAATTTACACAAGAAAAGGCATCTGCTGCTAATATAAAAATAATGATCCATATCGTTTGTTTTTCCTTGCAGTTAAAAAAAATTATCAATAGTCATTATCACAACACTTGGTGTATACCAAGCACTTAACTGACATCATTCCTGATACTCCCAGCCTTCCGGCAACACTGCTGGGGGTCACAGTCCCCATTTTGCGCATGCCATTGGGACTCGGGCGTAACTCTCAGCCCACGTGGTGGAGACTAAGAGAGGCTGTAAGTGCTGCGCTGAGGCTGCCCTGGACACTGTCAGTCTCACACGTGATGAGTTCATCCATCACCTTTCCAGATGCTTTTCAGATGTCAAAATTGTATCTTTCAGATTAACTTTTTTAAGAAGGGATCAGAGATGTTTTCCAAACGTATGGACAGCTTCCTGTCCTCCGTCGCAGACATGGTCCAAAGGTAACGCTGCGCTCTGCCTCCTGCCCTTGCTGCCGCGCTGACACCTCTGGGAGGCGGGGAGGGTCCACAGAGCCCCAGGCCCCTGAGCTCTTGCTAACGGCTCCCCTACCCTGGCTGCTGGTATTTGTGGACATCGGGAGTGCACGGCTGAAGAGAAATGATTTCTGCAGTTCCTGACTGGTGTGGAGTCCAGACCGTCCCATGACATTAAAAGGCCAAATAAAAATTAAAACATCCACAGGGTACTTCCCCATTAAGTCCAAGTTCCTGTTCTCAGGATCTTGTTTTGCTAATGTTCGAGTTTCACATGCCTCAAGGCCCGAGTCCAGTTGGGATTTGCTGTGCTTCAGAAGAGCCCTTCGCTTGTTTCCTTGTCAGCTCACGGGAGTGGCAGCCAGAAGTGCTGCAGCTCCTCAGGAAACTCTCACCAGTACGTTAATGTATCATGCATGAGAGAGGTTTCGCCTTTTCTGAACGGATTTAACAAACTGCAGTTGCCTATTTTAAAAAATACATCAGTCCCTTCCGGCAGCTCGGCCATACCGACTGGACGCGGTGGCCGCTCGGATCCCCTTCCCTCCCTCGGCTTCCGCGGGTGACTCTGAGGAGGTTCATGTGCCTGCAGTGCCAGGCTTGCTGCCCCCAGAGCACAGGCCTGTGGTTCCTCAGGTTCTTGTCACAATTTCCGGGTTCAGGAGTTTGTCCGTGTGTGAGCGTGGGTGTGTCTACTTGACAGATACACAAAATAGAAATAGGAGTAGGAATTTTATTTCATGTGGAGAAACGAAGAGAGAGTTGCTCATTTTCTCGAAGATACTGCATTTCAAAATACCTCATGAGAGCCAAACAGTGGAATTTATTTAGTAGAAGTCTACCTAAAATGCTCTGAGAATAAAAAATGGATTCCCCCAAAAACCAGTGTTGGGCCTTCTGACAAATGCAAGGGCGGGGAGTTGAGAAAGTGTGCTCCTTTCCTGCAAGTCGCTGAACTGTTTTTCCTGGATAGTTGGCAGCAGTGAGTGATGTGGGCTAGATTTATGATTATGCTAGAAAGGATCTGAGAAGTCTGGTTCCACGTTCTCGCCTTCTGATGTACTGATATTTGGCTGTTAGCCCTGGAGAATGTGGAAGAAAGTAAAAGAAGAGCCTGTTGGCCTTCGCCTCCCAAGGGCAGCCTCTCTCCCTCTTCGTCCACGCTCTCTTTCTCAGCCTACTTCAATCTCAGAATCCACAGCTCTCTCTGCTTCTAGGAGAACCATCCATTCATTCTTCAGGTGGATGTGCTAGATTACTTTATTAACGGGTAGCAGGACATCCATGTCCACTGTTGGAGATGCCACGGTGTGTTTTCCTGCAGATCCCAGAGACTGCCTTCCCTCCTTGAGTGCATTTCCGTGAGCCGCCAAGAGGCCAGCCAAGTGTAGCACTGGCCATCCTGAGAGAACCCCAGCCCGGGCACTGAAGTCACAGCCTGCGTCCAGGCTATGTGGCCTTCCCTCTCTGTGTGTACTGGGTCTGGTTCTGCAAATTGTCCCTCTGTTGCCTGACACAGTGTATTTAGTTGCAGGGGTGATTGGCAGCAGGTGGGTTCCCAGACTGAACCTTGCAGGTCTTGAACCTCATAGTTGAGGTAGCTAAAGCTTTCTGTTTTTAATGCCAATTGTCCTGTCACATTTTACATTGGCGAGTGGCTCAGTATAGCCACTATTCAGACCAGGAAGTGCTTCTATGCCACATTGCCATGCATTCGCAGCCAGCCCACCCAGGGAGGCCTCGGAACAGGGCCTGGTGGTGACACTAAAGCTTGGCAGTCCTTGCCCAGGAGACGGATGCCCCAGTGCTCTGAGTTCTCGGGATGAGAGGCCTCAGGACCCAGCAGGAATCTAGGCAGGGTGGTGTGGTTTCCAAGCACCTCACAGGGGCTTTTTTTATTCTCTAACCCTGAGGTGATACACTTCGGCCCTTCTTCTTAGATCCCTCTGCTGCTCATATATATATATATATATATATATATATACACACACTTTAAATTAAATAAAATATACTTTAAGAAAAAGTCTTTGAAGAGAACCCATTGAAAGCATTTACCTATGACCTGGTTCCTGTAGTCCCCAGGAGCCTTGGATGGGCTCCGAGTGTGTGCGCCTGCGTCTGTAGGGTGGGGCGGGGGGAGGGCAAGGCAGTTACTGAAAACTCCCAGGAGTTGTATGCAAGATGTCTCATTGGGGTACATGAGCGTTTGCTGGGAAGTCAGCCCTTTCTCCTCACATCTTCAGAGAGGGTTCTCACCCCCAGCCGCTGGAGAGCTCGCCTGTGTGGGGCTCCTCTCCACCTGCCTGTGCTTAGCGGTTCCTCTCCATCCTCCCCACCTCAACAGTGACAGGCAGGTGAAGCGAGTGACGGTCAGCCTCAGCTTGCCTGTCCCACGGTCACCAGTAGTGGAGTCCCTAGGCATCCCGTTGCAATGTCAGAGACACCAAAATTAGCTTGACTGCTTGCAGTGAGCTGCATGAAAGAGGACATGACGTCCAAGCCCAAAGTTACTGAACATCAGAAGAAAATCCCAGAGCTGCCTGAGAAGCACTAGCCCCCCTGGCTCCCTGCTTGCTTCTGATGTTGACTTTTGTAATTCTGTCTTCTCTCCTTTAACACAGTGGGAAAGTGGAACACTTCCTCTAAAGTGTGCCTTCTCGGCATCAGGATGGGCACTGCCGGGCAGCTTGTGTTCAGGACTTCATAGCCAAGCCTTTCCCCACTGGGCAGGGTGGTCTGGTGTGGCCCCACTCTGGGGCAAGGAGGAAGCTGCTGCTTCCATGCCTTCGCACACACGTGCAGAAAGCCATAGGCTCAGCCCCAGAGCCTGGGCACCAGCCGCGTGCCCCTGTGGGCTGCCCTTGGCCAGCTGGCCCGTGCAGCCTCTGAACAGATGTATGGCTGTTAAAACAGAAAAGTGTTGCCCTTGGTTTTGTGGCCCCCTGTACCACTTCCAGGCCATCTTCCAGTCTCTGGTGGCTGTCTCCCACCCCCTGCCTAGACCAGGAGTGGCGCAGGATGACTACTGTCTTGTTCTTCCCTTGTGGGACTTGCATGGCTGCCCGTATGTGCAGCCCCAGGATGGGTTCCTCAAAGTTTTCCTCCAAACATTTTGTAGATACCTCTGTCAGCCACAAAATTGCTCAGCTAGGCTCAGGCAGAGTTCCGTGGCATTCCTCATGTTCTGGTTTAAAGCCTGAGTCATACAAACATCTCCAGTGCTGTGGAATGGAGTCGCTGTGATCTGTGCTTCCTGGTGCCTGAGCTAAGGGTGGAGGGCTGTGACCCATGGGAGGCTGGTGGATCCATCTATGAGGCAGGAGGCCTTGGGGGGTGGGGTGGCTGCCCGCTGCTTCTTGGGAGTGCGGGTTGGCCGGCGGTGAGTAATGACCCAACACCTTCTGTCTGAAGCATTCAGGTGGAACTGGAAACCGAATCGGAAAAGATGCGGGTGTCCCAGCAGGAGTTACTTTGCACGGATGAGTCTGTTTACACTCCGGACTCTGACGTGACTGCTCCGCAGATCAACAGGAACCTCATACAGAAGGCCGGCTACCTTAACCTGAGAAAGTGAGAATGCCCCTGGCTGCCTCTCTCTGAAGCCTGTTTTCCCTGGGAAGTGGCAGAAAAACAAGGTTCTAAGTGCCTCATTGAGGTCTGAGGGTGGGGCTGGTGAAATGGTGGAGGACTTCCCCCCAGCACCCCTCCACCTGGAACTCAGGAAGCTGGGGCCCAGGCCTCAAGCTGCACCGAGATGGGGCTAGCAACAGAGGCCTGTGAATAAGAACCCAGTGCCGTGGACACCAAGGCACTGCAGGCCACCCTTGTGGTCACCATGGCCACTTGTAACACTTTTTTTTTTGAGTCGGAGTCTCACTCTGTCAGGCTGGGCTCAGGTGATCCTCGCCTCAAGTAGCTGGAACTACAGGTGCATGCCATGACGCCTGGCTAATTTTTTTATTTATGGTAGAGACGAGGTCTCGCCAAGTTGCCCAGGCTGATCTCAAACCCTGGGTTCAGTCAGTCCTCTCACCTCGGCCTCCCAAAGTGCTGGGATTGCAGGTGTGAGCACCGCACCCAGCCCACTTGTAACACTCTTAACTTTTGTCATCCTAGACCGTTAATCCCCACCCCACTCTTCTCGTTCCACGCCGGCCGGCAGGTGAGAGCCAGGCACGAGACCTACCGCCGAGCCAGAGTCAGGGCCAGCAGACTAAATCACATATTGAATATCATGTCTTTAAATGTCCATTTTGAATGGAAGGGACGATCAGGGTTAAAAGCTTGTAAGAGGAGAGAGGATGCTGCCCTGGCATAGTATGTAGAGCCCTGACTTGGGTATCAGACGCCCCGGATGGACTCAGCCTCGATCTCTTCATTGGTAAAATGGAACTGATGATTGAATGAGGCCTTCCTACCAGGCAGTAAGCACTCAGGCATTAGCCTTTGCCAATTTCTGGAAATGATTGGGGTAAGAAACCCAGTGCCTCACACAATAGTTGCTACTCAGCAAATACTGAACCAAGCAAATGTATTTGATACCCCATAAGTGGAGAGTGTAAAGAGGACTTGCCAACTGTTTGACGGTAGAGCTCCTCAAGGCCTATAGACTTGCTGAGATTACAAGCTAATGTCCCCTGTAGTTCTGTAGGTATAGAAAACTCCACAAGGTTCTGGTGATAGCTACCAGGAACTAGACGTTCCTCCTATAAGCAGACCACAAAACGAGAATACCCTCTAGCTGGAGCAAAACCCAGGCTGCTTGGGGAGCGTCTGCTGTGGGCGGAGGCGACCCTGGTACTGACTAGGTTTAGAGCAGTTCAGCTTGTCTTAGAGAAATGGTCCTCCAGGTTCTCAGTTCATACTCGTGCTGGACTAACTCTAAATCCAGGTATCGGGGTTAGAAGCCAGAACATGGCTGCTGTAGGGGGATGTGTTTTGCCCACATACCTAGAGCTGGCCAGGACTGGCATTCCCCTTGTGAGCAGAGCCCATGATCTCCCAGGTCATTCAAGCTGAATTGTGTGGCTCTGTTGCTGCTCTTTTCACTTGAGTGATTTTCAAAGCAGCTTTGCTTTAATGTAATAAAGAAATCCACTGTTTCTAAGATGCCACCCTTGGCCATAAAGAGGCTTCAAACTTGGAGGTGCCCCTCATGTTTTCTAGGACTAATGGGCTTTTAAAAACACAATTCACACAGCAAAACAGGGCTGGTCACCACCACCTGGGAGAGGCTTTACTTCTTCACCCAAGGAGGAAATCTCATGTGTCAGCCCAGGGGAGCTGTGGCTGGAGGCTTGATCCAGGACCTGGACAACTGCTCCGTGATGGCGGTGGACTGTGAGGACCGGCGATACTGCTTCCAGATCACCACGCCTAATGGAAAATCGTATGTCTTGTGGTTTTTAGTTGGGAGAACAAGTATAGCGACTCCACCTCTGCCAAGGGCTTCCTAGTGCATTCCTCTGTGCCAGTCTCCATGGGAGAGGTCCCATCCTGGCTACTGTTGACGTTTCAGAAGGAGGATTTTTTGCTTTCTTTAAACAAGTCTGCATGACCCATGTGGGATCCAACCTGCCTCATTTAAAGAGGCCCAGAGAGGATTTGTGCCTTTGGAAAAGAGATGACCTACATTATACATTATACACAGTGATATAAGTCAGGACAGATTCTCAGAGAGAGAGAGATTGAAGGCTGTGGCTACTCCTGGCCTGTTCTAGAAGCACTCGTCGTGTTCTCATTATGGCGGGGCCAGGATGAGGAAAGTCAGTAAGGACGGGCGGCCCAAGGGGGCAGAAACAGGCCTTGTGAATGGTGCATTCAGCTGCAGCATAGTGTGTGTTACCGTGTTGTTCCACATCCCCTGCATATCGCAGACCATACTTGAAAAGTCAGCAGCCTTGTAGTCATCCACAACCGTTCCCATCCCAGTGGGATCCCCTCTCAGAACAGTGCTTTGCAAACTGCGCCAAGGAGCGCCAAGGAGCTCGGAGTCCTGTGGACATGCTTCAGGGCTCACAGGCCTTGGGGGAGAGGACCGCCCTGTCCCTCAGGCAGAGCTCTGCTCTGCCGTGTTTGCTGTCTACACTAGGGTCTAAGTGAAGACTGCATCTGAATGATGGTGTGGGGTGGAGCTGGGGACAGTGTAGATTGTCCCTTCTCCCAGCAGGGCAGAGTAGGTTTAGATCGCATCCCTCCTCCTCTGGTGACAGGATATGACCTGGGAATGAAGATTTCCGGATTCTATCGTGGTCCCTTGCAGTTATCGCCTCTGGGCCCCACTTTCCTCAGATATGAAATAGGATGAGATCTATGTCACCTCATCTACCACGGATGTGAGGAGCAAAGGAACTGGCAGGTGTGCAGTACCTTCAAAGTTAAGGCCTTCACAAAGGCAGGATCAGCACCGTCTTATTCACTGGCCCCATCTGCAGAGCTCTCAGTTCTGAGACGGGGGGGGGGCTGGCTGCAGAAGCCTTCTTTGGGCATGACTGGAGGAGTGGCTGGGCCAGGATCCCGGTGGTCTCAGATCATCGGAGGGGAGGTCAGCAAGGTGGTCTTCACTGTAGTCACAGGCTTGAGCTCCATGACTTGAGCCCCAGCTTCTCACCTTCGAGATGAGAAAAGAGGCCCAAGGAAAGGAAGTGTTTGTCCAAGACCTTGTAGTGAACTCGCGGCAGAGTCGGACCCGGAACTCCGTTTTCCTTCCTTCCCGTCACGCTGCCTTCCTGACCTTTTCCCTCCAGCACCCAGCCTAGTTCAGTTTATGCAGAATAATCCTCGGTCACTGAGATGCATTTTGTTTCAGGGGAATAATCCTCCAGGCAGAGAGCAGAAAGGAAAATGACGAGGTAACGGTTTTGTCTGTCTTCCGTCTTCCGTGGTGCAGCGGGTGATCTGGGGATTCAGTGTTCTTTTCTCATGTCCTCTGCAGTGGATATGCGCAATCAACAACATCTCCAGACAGATCTACCTGACTGACAACCCAGAGGTAATTAGCACCTGCCTGCACCTCAGCCCCCTTCTACCCGGGAAAGGTAAGCGCCCACCTGGAACTGAGCATGTCTTCCCTGTGGATTGTAGGCAGTCGCGATCAAGCTGAATCAGACGGCTCTCCAAGCTGTGACTCCCATTACCAGTTTTGGAAAAAAACAAGAAAGCTCAGGCCCCAGGTAATTAAAGGACAGAGGAAAACTGCGTTCGTGGAGCCAGATTGTGGATTAGGAATCTGAAATGAGTTGTTACTTAATCCACACAAACTACCTGGGCACGTTCAGCCTGTTAAATAGAAGCAGTAGCTGCGGCAGAGAAAGGGCACACATTTTGCCCGTGTTCTTTCCACCTGTGAGTGGCAGGGCCGGGACTCAAGCCTGCCTGATGTCAGCAGCCCTGTCCTTTCCACTGGACCACGCTGCTGCAGGCCCCGCAGACAGGACTTGCCTCAAGGGTACAGGTGATCAGGAGTTCTCCCCACGTTTTCTTTCGGCATCAACAGAGTGATGTCAGTGATTCAAAAACCTCTTTTAAAATAACAAACAAAATCATCTTTTATGTGTCCGTGTTACTGCCCAGGCCTTACCTATACACGAATACATATGTATTTCCACATGTATATTTTTTACTATTTCTGCATTTTTTTCCCACTTGCTCCTTTTAATAACTGTATACTAGTCCATCATCTATTATTATTAATTGTTGAACATTTAGATTATGTTCCCTTCCCTTTTTCTGTTTGTTGTTGTTGTTTATAGAGAGCATTTTCATGGATACAGCTCTTTTCGTTTCTAATGCTGCTTTAGGATTCGGCAATCCCACCTTTTGTGTTAATGGGAGTTTCCATTTGGTCAAATAATGGAAGACTGTATTATTTGTCATGCCAATGAAAGCCTGGCATTAAAGGGTAAATTAAAATTATGATTGTATTTGGTGTGGGTCTTTTAGTGGCTTGGTAGAAAGAAATCCATTAAATGTTTTACAGATATAACCTGATGACACCAGAAGGAAGTCGTTAGAAAGCTCAGAGTGTTTAACCTCCCAGAGTCTTATTGCTGTACAGTATGGGGCCATTGTTCCCACGCTGGGCATTGGGTACCTGTGGAGTGAGAGAAGGTAGGACCAGAAAGTAGCTTGGAGTGCCTGCTTAGGAGTTAAAGGCAGTGGAGCAGAAGGGAAGGTTTTGAGATGATGGGTGGTAACCAGAACCAGGTTTAGAAAGCTTGTTCCAGGCCAGGTGCGCTGGCTCACGCCTATAATCCCAGCACTTTGGGAGGCCGAGGTGAGAGGATTGCCTGAGACCAGGGGTTTAAGACCAGCTTGGGCAACTTGGTGAAAGACCTCATCTCTACAATAAATCAAAAAATTAGCTGGGCGTGGTGATGCACACCTGTAGTTCCAGCTACTTGGAAGGCTGAGGCAGAAGGATTGCCTGAGCCCAGCAGGTCGAGGCTACAGTGGCTGTGAGCATGCCACTGTACTCCAGCCTGGGCGACAGAGTGAGACTCCAACTCAAAGAAAAGAAAGCTTGTTCTGCACACTCTCTAGGGTAAATTGGATGGGGGCTGGCAGGACAAAGGGGATGGCAGAAGACCCAGCGGGAGGTTGTCATAGTTAGTAGCTGTGAAACAGAATGTGAGAACTGAAATAAAGGTTTAAAAAAATGGGAAGAAGGCACCAAGTCCAAGAAACACTTCAGTGTAACATGAGGATTTAAGTTTGTACAAGCAGCATGCATATGTGTAGTATGCGTGTGTACGGTGAGGCTTATCCCGCTAGCCTCCTCTGGGGCAAGTGGCTCTGTCTTCTCTTGGTAAAGTCACACAGATGTTTGATGCCCATAGCAGACAGAATCCTAGACTCGGAGCTGGCAGGCATGGGTCCTAGTGATGGCGCCGCCTTGTGCACAGCTTAGCTGACCTTGCGTAAGGCAGTCAACTTTCTGGGCCTTTGTGTCCTCAACTTTGAGACAAAAGGAGATGAGAGACTAGATGACCTCCACAGACCCTTCCAGCTCTCAAATGCCACCTTTCCAGGGCGCCGAGTATAGCTGAGGGAGCGTTGGGAGCTAGGTGTGATTAGTTTTCTAAAAAGACACAACTTGCAGTTCAGATTTAATTATCCTGGTTAACTGATTTTTTTCTCCCGTTCTAAAATAAGTAAATCACACTCTTAGACAAAACGGACCCCACAGAGGGAACACAGAAGAATCCCTGGAAAAAACAGAATGACGCTAGCCAGCCTGCTGAATTAATCCCGAGATCGGATGGGTGACAGATGTGGCTGCCAGATGGCTCCAGAGCTGTGAGGGAAGGGTATTGTCTCTCTTAGGGTCAACTCAAGAACAAAGAAATGTTTTGATGACAGTGAGGGAAAGAATCAGAGAAACTGTGTTCTCGGGACAAACTGTCACTTCTAAGCAGACAGCATGTGTGGCATTCCCTCATTCTGCAGCCGTGTACCCAGCTACTCAACACATATTTGAGTATCTGCTGTGTGTCCAGGCCTGGCCTAGGTAACTAAACAGACAGACCACTGAGGGGAGACAGGCAAAAGGTAAGCAAATGCTCAGTTAACAGGAGGAAAGCACGATGTTAGTGGTGAGGTGCTGTCATGGAGAGTAGAGGGGAGACTTGTGCAGGGTCTGGCTGTGGAGATTATTCCACCTGTGAAGTAAAAGATGAGTGCGGCCGCTCTTGCAAAGGGCTAGATGGTGCATCCTGCTAGCAATTATGGAGGCAACGGGACAGATCAGAGCATAGTAATTGGGTGTGGTGGCTCACACCTGTAATCCCAGCACTTTGGGAGGCTGAGGCAAGAGGATTATCTGAGTTCAGGAATTCAAGACCAGCCTGGGCAACATGGCGAGACCTGCAATCAAAAAACTAGCCAGACATGGTGGCACATGCCTTTAGTCCCCAACTACTTGGTGGCTGAGGTGGAAGGATCACCTGAGCCCAGCAGGTTGAGGCTGCTACAGCCATAGTCATGCCACTGCGCCCCAGCCTGGGCGACACAGGGAGACTCCATCTCAAAGATAACAAAAGAGAACCTCATGTATTTGAGGAGCTGAAGGAACAACTGGACAGTGGTGGGCAGAGGGAGGCCACGGCGCAGGAGGAGCTTAGGTGGGGGAGGGGAGCCATGGAAGGGTTCTGAGGCTCGAGAGGGAGAAAGAAGATCCGCCTCACGTTTCCCCAAGGGAGCTCCGGCACCCCGAAAACACAGAACACAGAGCTGGGCGAGTACGCTTCCAGCAAGGAGACGCAGCAGCAGTCCCGGAGAAGATGGTGGCGTAGACCAGTGAATGGACTTGGACTTGAGGAGGATGCGCTGCAGAAGGAAAGGACAGAGGGAAGGGAACCGCAGTCGGCATCAAGCGCCTGGCAGGTGGTGTTTTTAAAGAGTTCCGCTTTGAACATGTTAAATCAGAGGCCTGCGAATCACCCCTGTGGCTTTTCAAGTAGTCAACTGATGAAACAGGTCTGGAAAGCAAAGGTGGCTAGGCCGGGTGTATCAGTCGGGAATACGTCCACACTGAAGCAGTGGAAGGAGTCTTCCAGGGAGAGTGGTGGGGGGAGGAGCGCCTACAACAGAGCCCTGAGGACACCAGCACTGAGGGTAGAGAAGGGGCCTGCGAGAGACACCGGGAAGAACAGCAAGAAAGAGAAGGAAGACCTGTGGAATGTGGGCCGGCAGACACGAAGAGTTTCAAGGAGAGACCAGTTATGTTGGATGCTCCGAGGGGTCCGTTAAAAGGGGGCCTGCAAAGTGGCTGCCAGAGCTGGTGACACGGGGCTCACAGGCGAAACTCTGCATCACGTCACTCCTCCGTTCAGTCTTCAGTGGCTCCCTAGACTGGAGAGTCCAGTTCAGACCCCCACCCGAGGGTGCTAGGTCCTCTGCAGCCTGCCCCGCCCTCTTAATTGTGTGACCTCCCCTTTGGCTCTCTGGGCAGCCAGGATTTTAGGCTCACTCTCTTTCCTCTGAGCTTGTACTCATGTCTTTTCCAGTGCTTACCACTTAACTAAATCACAGCCCTTTCTTAAAGACCAGGGCAAGAGCAGACAGGATTCTGCAGGTTGGGATTGCTGAGGTGGTGTGACATCCAGGAGAGCCCTCTGCTGGCAGTGAGGAGACCGTCTTAATCTAGCTCAACCACCAGATAACTGAGTGCCTTCAAAATTGCTCAATTTCTCCAGAGGCCTCAGTTTCCTTTTCTGTTAACAACAGAGGTCAAATCATATGACTGTCTACAAGCCCACACATTGTGTTTCCACCCACATTCCATGTCACACGGCCATTGTAAAGTAGTTTCATACAATATGTTCAGTTATTGACATGTTTGAGAAATAGGATATACAAGATTTTGACATATAAGATATCAAATGAACAAAGATAATTGAGAACTTTTAGGGTCCAAAGATTGAAATAATTTTTTAAAACTTTGATATTCTTTGCTTCTCAAAGGAGTTTATACTCTGCTGAGGAGAAAATACTTTTAAAATGTAGAAGTTAAATTACAGCATTCTAACACTGGAGGAGAAAAACATGTTGGTACATGACTGTTCTGCAAAGGACATACTTCCTATGGGCCATGACCTCAGCAGCAGTGTGTCGGCACAGTGCTAGGCTCAGGAGGCACACGGGCATAAGACTGTCCCTGGGACTTGCTGAGAAGAATCAGTGTTCTGAGGAGGCGGGGGGTTCAGGCTGGTCTGGTGGGTAAGAAATCTGAGCTGGTGTTTTCAGCGTGGGAGAGCTGGGTGAACAGCGGAGCCGAACGGAGACTGTGTGTCGGGGAAGCGTTCGTGGAGGGTGCAGAGGGAGAGGAAAGAGATGCTTTCAGGAGATGAGAGCCAGACTGTGATGAAATGCCAGGCCAAGCCATTTTGTTCATTCAGCTAACATTTTTGAGTGCCTCCTGCGTGCCAAGTAATAGCCATGACGCAGCTGTAGACTGGCTTTCAGAATCCTGTTTCAGAGGGAGAAAGGTACAGATCAGTAGGCAATGCGACAGGTAGTTAACACAGTGCAGAGAACTGTGTGTTCTGAAGGTTTTTAGCCAAAGACATGAAGTTTTAGGAAGAATTATATTTGTAGAATAGATTGTGGGATTGATTGAACTCTCCCCTGTATTTCTGCTCATATAAGTCACACCAGCATTCAACAAGCATCATTGATTTTAAACGCATATGGTTAGAAGGGATTTGATACTTCTTCTCTTACTGTATGCTACAGCCAGAACCTGAAAAATGCAGAGATGGAAAACGACAAGATTGTTCCCAAAGCAACCACCACTGTACCTGAAGCAGAAGAACTCATTGCACCCGGAACACCCATTCAATTTGATATTGTTCTTCCTGCCACAGAATTCCTTGATCAAAACAGAGGGAGCAGGTATGGACTAAGGGATGTCTGTCTAGGAGAAATGAAAATGAATTTGACATCTCGTGTCCCCACCCACCACCAAAGCTGTTGCCATTCTGACAGAGTGCAACTATTAAGTGTCCTTTTAGCTGAAGCTGTCACGATTGTTTAACTCTTTATTCCCCTAAGGCGTATCAACCCTTTCGGTGAAACTGAAGATGAGTCATTTCCAGAAGCAGAAGGTAAGTGACTAGTTTGTGTACTTATTCTTTCCCCTGCCACCAAATGCCAAGGACCACTGACACAGGATGTGAAATTATGTTCTGGAGAGCTGTGATCTGGAGTGTGAACAGAAGATTTTCTGTTCTCCATGAGATTTAGTAGGGCACGTGCAGTGGGGGCAGGACTTGGACTGCTGCCTTACCATAGCCAGAGCCATACCCTTTCTGTAGCTCCTGCGTAGAAATATTGCCAAATCTAAATCCGGCACCACATTCTTACAAAACAAATTCAGGGAGGCTCACATGGTCACGTTAAAATGCAATCTTGAAGATAAAAGCAGAAAAAAAAAATACTAACAAAATGCTATCTTGGTGAATTGTGAATATGCCATTTCATTTTAGAAAACTGAAAGCACAAATGACTCTTGACTTTGAAGACAGCATGAATAAATGACATTTAAGTTGTTCGTATTTAAATTTTTGTTGAATTATGTTTTTATAATGTACTTGGGAACATCCATAATCTGTTACTCAGTTGTGCAGCTCTGCGTTCCCAGCCAAGGCAACTTAGTGACACGAAGTGCTAGCCAGCAAGACTTCACTTCAGCACAGCTTCATGTCTAGAGCCTAAGACTGTCATCGGAATGAAATTCCAGTTATTTACATTTAAAAGTAGGGCTTGAGAATTGGCAGTCTTTACATTTTTAGGCAAAAGATTTTTTTTTAATGATGTTAATATGAGTTGTGCCTCAAATTGACTTTCTCACCTTGTATCTAGCTCGGTTTTCAAAGAGTCCACATATACAAAAACCATCTTTATGTGGGCGTAACCATTTATAACACATCAGTTGCGTTTTTCGAATAATCGCTTTTAAATCCTTAAGTTATTTTTAGGATCAAGGGAGGAAAAAGTTTCTGTTTAAAACGATGGGTAGGTGAATTATTGTTCTCAGAGAAAAAACAAATGATGCTTTTTAAAACATTCTTCATGATCTTCCAGTTACGTGCCACTGTAAGCAAGCCAGTACTGATCCGTTAGTTAATGCAATATCATCACTGCCTGTCAGTAATAAATACGGTGTGTGAACTAAACAAAACCTAACATCAGGTCATGTTTCCTGCAAATACACATTATCTGTGAGCCAGAGTGATGCATCTTCTGTTGTCTCGTGAAACGCGCTCATTTTCAGAGAAAAGGTGAAGTGTACATTCTGTCTGCACGTGGAGTTCCCTAGAATTTCAGTGCTAAAGGGGTGCTCACTGTCTCTTTTATGGGTGAAGAAAAAGAGGAGCCTGTCTAGGGCAATAAAGTAGTTCCAAACAAACAGACCATAGAAGATTCCGGGCTTTGGCAATACTGGGTTTATAAGGCAGAACTGAGACGTTTTGGTGAAAAGTTCTCCACAGAGAGCCAGCAAAGCTAGCACATCTGACACTGGCATGAGGTCCACAAGGCGTTAGTGGGATCCTGAGCAGAAAATGCTCTCTTGCAGATTCACTCTTGCAGCAGATGTTTATAGTTCGGTTTTTGGGCTCCATGGCAGTTAAAACGGACAGCACAGCAGAAGTCATTTACGAAGCTATGAGACAAGTGCTGGCTGCTCGGGCGATTCATAACATCTTTCGTACGACAGAATCCCATCTAATGGTCACCAGTCAGACCCTGAGGTACGTTCAGTTTTGTTGTCAGGCCTTCTATGGCTTCACCTAATTCCCTTTCTTGCATTTTGATTTTATAAAATATATAGGATAGAAGATGCTCCCTTAAAGAACTGATGTCTTTAAAAATCCAGTGGTGAGTGAATACTACTATTCAGAAAGATGCCATCACTCTAGAGTTATTCTCTGTATTATATCTCTGAGCTTGAAAATAGGTTTGTTTTTTTCTCACTTCTGAGAATACTTTTAAATTAAGAATGAAAAGTGTACCGGGCATAGTGGCTCACACCTATAATCCAGTGCTTTGGGAGGCTGAGGTGGGAGGACTGCTTGAGCCCAGGAATTTGAGACCAGCTGAGGCAACATAGTGAGACCTTGTCTCTTCAAAAAAACTAAAAAATTAGCCAGGCGTGGTGGCGCAGGCCTGTAGTCCCAGCTACTCAGGAGAATGAGGCAGAAGGATCATATGAGCCCAGGAAGTTGAGGCTGCAGTGAGCCGTGATCATTCCACTGCACTCCAGCCTGAGCAACAGAGTGAGACTCCAAAACAAAACAACAGCAAAAATCAATGAAGAGAGAACATGAATCTTCCTAAAATAACTGGATTACCACAAGGAAAATATGATTAGTTGTTGAAAAGGTCAAAATAAAGAAGCCAAGCGGTGTAACCCCATGATTTGGGGTTTCAGGGAATATGAGCTGTAAGAATGAGAGCAGTGACTTTGAGATCATGGTTATGGGCATAGACTTTAACTAAGAGTTGCACCATCCAATACTGTAGCCACAGGCAGCACTTGTAACATAACTGTGTCTGAATTTAGATGTTTTCAGTGTTAAATACATACCGAATCTCTTAAGATTTGGTACCTATCAAAAAGGATATAAAACATCTCATTAATAAACTTTTAGCTTAGTTGCATGACTAAGCAGCAGTATTTTAGATATGTTGATTGGATTAAACAAATTGCCTATTTTCACTTTTCTCTTTAAAAATTTATTTATTTTTGTTTTTATTTTGAGTCAGAGTCACACTCTGTCTTCCAGGCTGGAGCACAGCTCACTGCAGCCTCAATCTCCTGGGCTCCGGTGGTCCTTCCACTTCAGCCTCCCTAGTAGCTGGGACTACAGGCATGCGCCACCACACCTGACTAATTTTTTTTGTAGAGACATGGTCTTGCTAGTTGCCTAAGCTGATTTTGAACTTCTGGGCTCAAGCAATCCTCCCACCTTGGCCCCCAAGTGTTAGGATTACAGGCGTAAGCCACTGTACCCAGCCTCTTTATACTTTTCTTAACGTGGCTGCTGGAAAATTTTAAATTATATATAAGGCTCACATTATATTCCTGTGGGACAGCACTGCTTTAGAGCCAGAATGTTTAGGTTTATGCCTGGCATAGGCATTCCCTAACTGTATGACCTTGAGCAAGTTATTTAACCTCTGTACCTCAAGTTTCTTCAGCTATAAAATGAAAATAACTGTATCCATACCCCCAAAATGTCAGGAGGAATAAATTAGTGTATGTAAAACACAACAGTCTGGCACATGGAAAGGGCTCTATAAATGTCAGCTTCAAAAAAAGTAATTGGGACTTCAGCAAAAATCAGGATATAATCTATTCCATTCATTAAATCCATTCTTCTCATGTGTTAGGAACCTTAACTAAGAATTAGGCTCTTATGAATCAAACTTTGTATTTATTTAAAGATTTTCTCCAAGTATATCCTGGACCTTTTACAGAAATTGGCTCATTGTTATAATCCTAATGGCCATGGAGCAATTTCAACCAAGAAAATCAAAGGAAATATATGTAAAAGTACTTTAAAAAGTATATCAAAGAGTGCTATTCAAAGTGAAAAGACAACCTGCAGAATGGGGAAAAAATCTGCTTATCGTATATCTAGGATCTAGTACTCAGAATATATAAAGAATGTGCAAAACTCAAAAAGGCAACCCAATTAAGAAATGGACAAAGAACATGAATAGATATTTCTCCAAAGATATACAAACTGCCAACAAGCACATGAAAAGATGCCTAGTGTCATCAGGGAAATACAAATTCACTATGAGATACCACTTCACCCACAAAAATGGCTGTAAATTTTTTTTTAGAAAGGGAGATAAGTGTTTAGCAAGGATGTGAAGAAACTGGAACCCATTGTTGGTGGGAGTGTAAAATGGTTCCACTGCTGTGGATAATAGTTTGGCAGTTTCTCCGTAAGAAACCTAGAATAACTACAGAATTAAACTCCTGGGCAAATACCCAAAAGAATTCAAAAAGAGGTGTTCAAACAAAAACTTGTACACGAATATTCATAGCAGCCCTTTTCACAAGAGCCAAACAGTGGGAAAAACCCAAATGTCCATCAGCAAATGAATGGATCAACAGAACGTGGTATGGGTTGAACATTCTCAATCTGGAAATTCAGAATACTCCCGAATCTGAAACTTGGAGTGCCAACATGATGCTCAGGGGAAATGCCCATCGGAGCATTTCGTTTCGGGGATGCTCAGCTGGGTAAATATTTAAATATATAATACTACATGTTAATTATTTGAGCACAAGTAGATTGTAAGAGAAATTTGTATTTTTAAGATCACAGTAAAGTCTCTATTAGAGCTCATTTTCCAAGATACATAAGCCTGATTAGATGATGTTTAAAATATTGTTGAAGAATATATTCTGGAATACCTTCTTAAAGTTAAACACTACTCCTCTTATACCCAAACTGGTAAGAGTTTTGCCAGAGTTTTACTGTCCCCTCACCCCTGCCCCTTATTTTTCTCCTTAAAAATGTTTAATTTTGAGTAAGCTGATCCAGCACTTCAGGGAACAGTCAGTGGATGGCGGGGAGGTGGCCGTAGAGTGTGACCCTCCTCCCATCTGACACAGCAGACCTTCTGAGCATCACCGTGCTGCCTTTGTGAAGTGCCAACGTTCTGTGAAACCACTTCTTCCATCTGCTGCATAATCTTCCACTAGAGAGACCCTGAGCTTACCCAGGTTCAAAGCCGGAAACTACGGCACATGGTTACATAGAACTCTTGCTTCACCAGGCAGGCCTTGTTTTCCATAGTTGGGGGTATTGGTGCAATTTATTCTTAACGTATACAAACTCTTCTGAGAATGTAAGTTTATCCAACATTTGTGATGTAATGAATCTCTTAAAATTTCAGGTTGATAGATCCTCAGACTCAAGTCTCAAGGGCCAATGTAAGTACCTCACACAGGCTAACATGAGTGATTACTCTTTAATTCACCTTTGTATCTACCTTCAGCACAACCTGGGTGCTTATTTGCCAGTTTAAATGACTTCCACTAGCAGGACACTTTTTCTCGTGACTTTTCTGTAGAGAATAACCTTGTTGGTTTTAAAATTCTAGTTGCTGTATGGTGTTTTTTTTTTTTTCCCTTCAGTTTGAACTTACCAGTGTCACACAATTTGCTGCTCATCAAGAAAACAAGAGACTGGTTGGCTTTGTCATCCGCGTTCCTGAATCCACAGGAGAAGAGTCTCTGAGCACATATATCTTTGAAAGCAACTCAGAAGGCGAAAAGGTCTTGTCTTTTTTTTTTTTTTAATACTAAAACAGATTCCATAATAACTCAGTCCAAACAAGTCCATTTTAAAAGAACTTTTATGAACTATTCCTCTGGATATTTCGTTGATTATTCTGCATGTCTCCATCCAGGAGTTCAGATAATACCTCCTAGGAGGCCCCACTGAAAGAAAACTAATTAGATTAAAATTTCCTTGTGGAAAAATACGTATCAACCAGAATAGAGTGAATGAGGATGAACTTAAATGGCAAGACATAATTGTTTTGTAGAGCTATCAGGAAATGTTGGAAGCAGTTCCCAATTTGTTCTTTTAAAAATTAAAGCAAAATCTACAATGGAGAATAACTTAGTCTCAGAGAGCAAACCAAGGAAGAAGACATTAGGAAGGTACATCTGTTTGTTTAGTAAGAAAAACTTTGTCACTACATCTATACTTAGAATTCATCACAACTCATGATATTACCAGAAAGGCATTGTTGGTAGTAGCAGGACACTGCGGGGGGAGGGGCATGTAACATCAACAAGGTGCCTGATCCTAATCCAGGCGAAGTGAGGTCCACTGGGAGGCCCAAACTTCACCTGTACGTAAACCACGTAGGTACCCATTTCTGACTTGTACCCCACATCTTTAAAGTAAAAAAAATGTAAAAAAGAATTCAGCACAACCAACCAATTCTTCCAGTAAGTATCCATTTGCCACTGTGTATGTGAACATGGTGTGGCTAAATACAGTTAAGAGGGCAAATAAAATCCTACTTTAATCCTGTTTTAGACACCAGTATAATTTAGGTTTCACTTGCCTGGAATATGTTTTGTACAGCACACACAAGCAGCAGGAGGTCAGGTCAGTCGCACACTAATGCTCCGGGCCCTATGTGATAGATCTCCTGCAGCCAGGCCCTTTGTCCCCTAGGGATATGAGCAGTGACCTCAACGTACTCCCATATCACATTAAAAAAATTTTTGTATCCTTTTCTAGCTTTGCCAAACACTGCTTTTCTTGTCTTTTGCAGATATGTTATGCTATTAGTTTGGGAAAAGAAATTATTGAGGTTCAGAAGGTAAGGTGCATTCTAGTGCTGGTTTAACAACTATTCAAGCATCTGTACACATGCTCAGATTGCTCTCAAGAAAAGTAGTGCTCACTGGACACTGGCCAAGTTTAGGATTCCTTTTAAGTATTCTAACCAGCAGACACTTTTGCTCACTTGGTTCCGTGCTCACTGATCACACATGGGAACTTAACATAACTACTGCAGCTCCTATTTCCTGTTTTCTTGCTTACTAATACTGATTGAGAGCCTAATTTGTATAAGAAAAACCCTAGAATTACAGTAGTGAACCAGGCAGATACGGTCCCTGCCCAGGGGCTTCTAGTTCAGCATTGTCCGTTAGAACTTCCTGTAGTAATGGAAATGATCTATATCTGAACTATTTAATATGTTGATTGAATTTGGCTAGTGTGACTGATTTTTAAATTTAATTTAAATGTAAACAGTAACATGTGGCCAGTGGCTGCCGTATTAATGCAGTTCAGTCTGCTGGGGAGGTCATGAAGATGGAGGACTGTGGCCAGCATGTGAAACAGTGGCAAGCACTACAAGTTAGTATTTAATGGCATAGGTCAGAGGTCAGCAGACTTTTTCTGTAAAGGACCTTTTTGCATTTTAGGCTTACGATTTCTGTTGCAACTGTTCAGCTTTGCTAACACAGAGGCAGCCACAGACAGTATGTCAATGAATGGGCACAACCATGTCCCAGTAATAACTGTAGTTACAGAAACAAGTGGTGTGCCATAGTTTGGCAACTCCTGGTGTAGATGAAAAGAGAAATCAAAGAGGGTTTAAAGATACAGAAGACCAAGGTTTTATGAAGGAAGTTCCTCTCTAGGAAGATGACTGTGAATTGGCCACGTAAGCAATACTTTGGCCGAAAGGAAAAACTTGGTCTAGATTCTAGAGGAAGTAACGTGCCAGAGCTCTTTCAGAGTAGAGACCCAGCTGAAGGCCCCCAGAGTCAGCAGGAAGGAGACTCTGCACTGAGCATGTTGAAGGCCGAGCCCCAGGGTTTCAGTGCATCTTAAGCCTTGTCTTTTTTCCCTCTTGAACTCGCACGACTTCAGGATCCTGAAGCACTGGCTCAGTTAATGCTGTCCATACCTCTGACCAGCGACGGAAAATATGTACTGCTAAACGATCAGCCAGATGACAGTGACGGAAGTCCAAGTGAAAGCAGAGGCGCAGAATCTGAAGCGTAACTCACTGGCGCCTGTGGGGGAAGAGCACCCAGGAAGGAGGGCTGCCTCCTTGAGAGTGTTCAGTTTCTCTGCTGCGCAGGCACAGTGAGCAGGTTTGAGAATGCTGGCAGTCGCTTGTGGAGTGTGCTCTCGATGCCTTGACACTGAGACTTGGGAGGGAAACAGTAAGAAATGGTTGACGACATTCCTGCCCATCTACAAATGTTACTTTAGGTGCTTTGTGGTAAGTCCTTTCCTTAGACTGCACTGTTCAGCGTTCAGAACGTGCATTTATGAAAAATGCATTGTTCACTTTGAATGTCATCTCTTTGTAGTTTCCTTTTTTAAAAACGTCAAAAGCCCAAATTTACGGTATGATAAACACTAAATATTTCCTATTAATATAATCTATTTTTGTATTTTACTTAATGAGCTTCAAGTGCCTGTCATTCTGAAAACTGTGTATTTATAATCTAGCTTGTCTCATAATTGGACCCAATTTGTGCAGTTAGGTGACAAGCACTGCTTTGAGGTCCAAGCACTAGTAGAGGTGCAAGTTTAGTTTTTTTTGGTTTTTTTTTGAGTTGGAGTCTCACTCCGTCGCCCAGACTGGAGTGCAGTGGCCGCTCCCGGCCACCGCAGCCTCGACCTGCTGGGCTCCGGCGATCCTTCCGCCTCAGCCTTCCAAGTAGCTGGAACTACAGGCGCGCACTACCACACCCAGCTGATTTTTTGATTTATTGTAGAGATGAGGTCTTGCTTGCCCAGGCAGGTCTCGAACCCGCGGGCTCAGGCAATCCACTCACCTCAGCCTCCCAAAGCGCGGGATTACAGGCTGAGCCACTGAGCCTGGCGGGCAAGTTTAGTTTTGATAACTGTTCCACAAATCATGCAACAAAAAGACTAGCAGATGAGCACCACAAAAGACGTTTCACAGTGGAGCCATACTGAACTAGCCTTCAGAAGTTTAAGGGCCTCCTGGATATGCCTGTTTTTAGTGGCAGATCACTGTGGACAGAGTGCAACTCTACCCGTTCCTGTTTCTTCTGAGCCAGACCCTCCTTAAGGACGGAACCAATTCATTTTAAAACTCAAAGCACAGCTGGTCATGAGGCTCGATGTGAAATTCCTGTTTCTACCCTGATACGTCTGTGTCCTGGAATCTCAGCCCACTTTTCCATCCCTCCGTCTACCAATGAAATAAGTGTAATGAATTGGTTCAGTGTGTTTAATTGTAACCGAGTTCAACAGACTATCTTTGTAATAAATTAACCTAGCAATAAAAATTATCATTCTGTTCTTTTGCTTGATGTGTTTATCTTCTAGAACATCTCTAGAAGAAAACTAAGGTCAGTTCTATATCTTTAACACAGTTAATTTAAAAAAAAAACTGGGGCACAATGAAATCAAAATACAGATATACTATTAAAAAACTATTCAACATGAGTAGAATAATGTGATCCTATTGCTAAGTTTTATAAAGGTATTGCTTTTAAAATGGTGGATTAATAAAATAACTTTTACAACCTTCAAAAATTAGGTAAACGTCACAGGGCTCATCTGAAGAATCCAGTCCCCAAAGTGTACACTCTCAGAGATACTGTGAGCTGGTCTAAGCCAATATGAAATTTTATTCTGTATACCATAAAATCATTAGTTCATCGTTCTCTAATGCCTTATAAACGTCTAAGTATTAATTGGTTCTTTCTCTGACAGGCTGCAAGAGTCACAGACTCCTGAATTTTTTGTTCTTGCTTAGACTGTGGAAGAGGGGTAGAATCTCAAGTCCTGAGCAATTATTAGGTTGGAAATTGAAACACTATTAAAACTGCATGTGGCTTAAATAAGACACAAAGCATGTAAATCATGAGGAAAACATAAGGAGACAGTTTTCAAATTTCATTAAAAAAACACCACGGAAAGAATGACACAAAGACCAACAAAAAGTTAGTGTCCACAACATATAAAATACTCCTATAATTAGAAAGATAAATTGAAAATTGAAAAAAAATCATGAAAGCATTTCATAGATCAAAAAACACAATGGGCTCATAAACAGAAATGTCACAGTAATCAAGAAAACACATTTAAACCAGAGACATTTTCTACTCACTAGACTGCAGAAACTCAGCCCCTGGTCAGGATGGCACAATGAGGATCTCACCCAGTGCTGGAATGAGCGAAGTCTGGCATTCTATTGCGTGAACGTGAAAGTGCACCCGCCCGACCACTGCTTAGCAGTTTCATTTGTGGGTACGTACCCTCAAGAAACCCTCAACACACGTACCCAGGGACACATACAATGAATACGGTAGCACTGTTCACAGTACTCCAAATGTGAAAATAACCTAAATGTCTTCAGAAAAAATAGCTGTATTTATGTAGCAGCAATACTAGAGAAGTAAAACTAAATAAACTAGTCATATGCACCAGCATGGATGAACGTCAAGAATAATTAAGTAAAAAAAAAATGGTCCCATTTACATTGCTTTTAAAACATGCAAAACGTTACCACATGATTTAGGGAAACAGATAGGTTGTAAGCTAGAGAAGAGCAAGGGCATAGTTACCCCGAGCCCCCAAGTAGCTTCTTCTGGAGCAGAAACTGCAAAAGCTGCTCAGGGTGGGGACAGGCTCCCTCTTAACCAGTGTGGTAGCTTCCCAAGTGCTTTCATTATTTAAGTAGTTCATGCACATTGTATGCTACTTTGCATGCACTGCTCATTTCTAAAAATCATTTTAAAATTTAAAAATAATGGGGACTTGCCCTTTTTCACTACTTACTGAAATGTGTATTAATGCTTATTTAAAGCACTCCAAAATTAACAAATGTAGTAAATCAAAGGTGGGAAGGTAGAAATGGGACCTCTTCAGAAGCCAGCTATCCTCACCAGTTTCCACTTTCCAGTGTTGATTTAGCCATCATACACCCATCAGACTCCCTTCTTTTTCAATCTTTATTTCTACAGACAGAGTCTCGCTCTGTTGCCCAGGCTGAAGTACAGTCTTTCCCCCTCAGCTACCCAAATAGCTGGGACTATAGGTGTGCACCACCATGCCCGGCTAATTTTTAAAGTATTTTTAAAGAGATGGGGTCTCACTATGTAGCCCAGGCTGGTCTTGAGCTCCTGGCCTCAAGTGATCCTCCTGCCTTGGCCTTCGAGGGGAGGGGAGGGGCTGTTTATTAGTGCAGCAATCCCTGCTTATCCAAGGGGATGCATTTTCTAAGACCCCAGTGGTACAACCATATATATACTATGTTTTTCCATATACACATATGATAAAGTTTAATTTATCAATTAAGCAAGTAAGAATAAGATTAATAATAATAATATAGAACGATTATAATGAATACCGTTTACAATTTCAGACAGAAGATTCATTCTTACCATGGATCTTAGCAACCTCTGCATATGACCTTTCTTTCCTTATTAAGTTGAAAGCTTTCATCCTTTCACTTAAAGGATGCACTCTATAGCTTCTCTTTGGCATATCCAAATTGCCAGCATAACTACTCTTGCACTTTGGGACATTAAGGAAAGTAAGGGTTACCGGAACACAAGCACTGTCATACGCCATATGCGGCCTGATAACCCAGACGACCACTGGGTGACTCACCAGCAGGGGGCACATACAATGTGGATACACCGGACACGGGGACGACTCACCTCCCAGGAGGGGCAGACAGAGCGGGACAGCGTGAGATTCCATCACGCTACTCAGGAGAGCATGCAGTGTAAAACCTACTGTTTATTTCTAGAGTTTTCCATTTAACGTTTTCAGACCACAGTTGAGCACGGGTAACCGGAAGTGCAGGAAGTGAAACTGTAAGCAGGGGCCACCTTGTTTCCGTTCAGCTCCTGCTCGCAAGTAGCTCTATCGTCATGTCTAATATATTTAAACACTGCATACTAATGATCCTTTTTCAGAATTAGGATTTAAGATAACTTCATGTTGGTTCTTTTTATTTGAAAACAGCAAGATAGGGAATGATCGATAATGCATAAAGTTAAGAACACTCTTCTTTCACCTGGGATACACAGAGAGGAGCCAATCCTCATTTTATACTGGAAATTTTTTGCCCGTGTGCATGCATTTTTAAAAAGATATGCCATATATGTTATTTCATTAAAGGGAATCTCAAAAAGGTTAATATTAAAAATTACTGAACATAAAACATCCAGGTAAAGGAAAAATTTGAAATTACATTTATTAATGTTTTATTATACATATTGTATTCTCTTAGAACCGGGGGGAGAGGGACGCCCCACTCAAGTGAAGTAACAAACTTGCCATCGTTTACAAAATTTAATTGGAACAATGTTGTGGTTAGTCTTTAATTCCTGAGGATTTGAACTTCTTTACATTTTCTGTGAACTTACAACATATGTCCACATTAATTTTTAAATTACAGTATGTCTGAAAAAATAAAAATATTAACATTACTATGTTAGGCAAGGAAAACCATCATCCAAATGTATGTATGAACTTAGGTGTGGATACACTGAAGCCCTGTTGCTCTGCAGTTTGATACTATTTAAGTAATTATTCCCAAGATTTCATTTCAAATATATGAACTTACTATAATTTACCCAGACTGCAGTGGAATTATTTTGAATGAATGGTAAAATAATAATAATAATCTGTCATTTTCTTCTCAATTGTAGGCGTCCAGGGAGTCAGCATATGAACTCTATCTAGTGTTGATAAAATAATTAATTTACATGTGTGGGGATAATAAACAGAATACTTGATTCTCTTCTAATCACAATTTTTATCCCTATAAAAGGGGATGAGTTCAGAGAAATTAAAGAAAAACAAAAAAAAACAATATTGTTGCTATGAAAGTGACTAATTTGCTGTAATCAAACGCAAGATTAATATAAACATTTACATTAATGAAAATATAAATTATTAATTATGCAGCATGCTTTAGGGCCATTTCTACAGTTAGTATGAATTACAAATATTAAATGCCTTTGACCCATCCATTGTCCATAATTCCTTAAGCCATGTTTACATAATAAACAAAACACATTTCCTACATATTCTGTTTCTTCTGACTTTTAACAGTGTAAGTATTTATCTTGGGCTGGGAAATTACACTGACTCTTACCAATGAGTACAGACAGGGCACTGCACACCCATTCCAGAAGCTGGATCAAAGAGCAATGTTAGAATTACTTGCAGATTTATCCAAATAAATGTTTAGCAGGCAAATGCAATAGATAAATCAAGCATTTCCCAAAATGATGTATGTATTACATTTAAAGTTTTAAACTTCTGTTTTTATTGTAAAGGTATCATTTTATTATATTTTTGAAAGGCCATGATTAAAATTTAACTGTTAATTACATCCCTTTACAAAAATAAAGCTAGTAGCTTGTTGGGAAAAAAATGTACTCAGAATGTTTCTCTACTTATGAAATCAGTGAGGGATGTTTATTTTATTAGAATTTATTCTCACAGTGGTAATTTTTTCAAAGCCTAAACAGTGCAATTATTACTTAATCTGCTGTCTTAGAATATACTTGATATAAAGAAAAAGTCTACCCAAACCATCACCAAGATTTCAATTCAACCTAATGTAGAAGAAACCTGAGTTTGGATGTAGAAATAATTCATTCAGTTTTTTTCTGATATCATACATAGCGCCTTCAACCACAAGAGAAGGGAAGCTTCAAACAGGACTCTATGGCTTTATCTGAATTTTCTTTGAATATTAAGTAAATCTTAAATTTAAAGCAGTTGTTGGAGGTTATATGTTCTCAAAGCAATGTAAACTAGTTATAAAATGTTTCATCAAAGACATCAGCAGCTCTTGTGAGTCACATGAAATTAACAATGAAAGAATAATCATTAGTTATACTGTACACAAAGGGTACGTAACACACTTGTGCCTCACCTCTAGTATCAAGGCCATCTTCATATATTCCTTTTATAAGAATATTGATAAGTATGCTTAATGAATTTCAGGCTCAATTTCTTTTGTTAAGCTTGCATTTACTGGCTGTATATAGTATATGCATTGAAGTGCCAATGACTTGAGATAAATGTAGATCAAAGACCTATGCAAATACAAACTACAAACACTCGTGGAGACTACAGGCAATCTGAGGTGATAGTTACGCATCTGGATTTGCCCTTCTAGAACTTCACTTCAAATAACTGTTCCTAGAAATATCTTCCAGCCTTAAAGTCTAGGCAAAAATCCAGTTTTAAAATCTCACTCTCAACCTCTGAAAAGTAGAGCCTTTGAAAACAGAATGGACTTAACTTTTAGAGCACTGCCTTACAGTTGCCACACCTAAATATTTTCCAGAGTTGTGACCCAGGAAGCAATTCATCAACAGCTTATAATATCCATTTCACAGGCAAAAATTTTCGTACAATTCTGATGAATATGGGCCGTGCATACCATCAATATCATTTCACGACAGGATCAGCAGACACAGTGCTGTTGGACAGGTCTCCATTGCTTATTTTGGTCTCTTCTGGAAGCATGAATGAAAATAACAATGGACATTTATGAATTAAGAAATAAAGTTTGACAAGAGCTATATAGCTAAATGTATTGTGAAAGACTGCATCCATCAAATATTTCTCAAACATCACAAATTATCCCTAGTTTAATTTAAAATTTAAAAAAATCTAGACTAAATACAACAAATGTTTTGACTGGTTCTTAATGGGGCTGGGAACTGAGAGAGATCAGATTAAGAGAGAACAGAACTGCATCTGGAGTGGGGCTTAAAATGAACAGTACAGGTGCCTTTCTCCTGAGGAACTGTGACATCCTTGTCTAAGAAGGCCTGTTCCCCCATGCGAGTACCTCCAGCTGGGCCAAGAAATTGCCATTACAGCACACTGCCACTACTGATAAACATATAGCTGCAAACCCACATATCAAAACTGTCCAGAAGGAATAACTTATCATTTGTATTTATAATAAATTACTAAAAGACATATATATATAGTATGTATATATTTTCTTAAAAAAATATATATATATTTTTGAGTTTGGAGTATCACTCTGTCACCCAGGTTGGAGGGCAGTGGCACGCTCCTGGCCACAGCAGCCTTGACCTGCTGGACTCAGGCGATCCTTCTGCCTCAGCCTTCCAATAGCTGGAACTACAGGCGTGTCACCACGCCCAGCTAATTTTTTTATTGTAGAGATGAGGTCTCATCAAGTTGCCCAGGCTGGTCTCAAACCTGTGGGCTCAGACAATTCTCTCATCTCGGCCTCCCAAAGCGCTGGGTTTATAGGCATGACCCACCGTGCCCAGCCTCTAATGTATTTTTTAAGGCAGCTTATTTTATTAAATGAGTGTTTGGATAAATTCTTGGCTTTTTGTGCAAAATGTCATGTGCACATATTTCATTAACAAAGACTAGTTGACTTATGTAATGTATTCAGCAACTCTGACTACATCTCTAATCAATCTTTAGCTGAAATAAGAGTCTTAAAACAGAAGACTGACCCAGGGACGTGAGTGAGATACATTAACCTGGACCCTAGATAGTTCTTTAAGATGAACGGACCGGCCGGGCTCGGTGGCTCAGCCTGTAATCCCGCGCTTTGGGAGGCCGAGGTGAGTGGATTGCCTGAGCCCGCGGGTTCGAGACCCGCCTGGGCAACTTGGCGAGACCTCATCTCTACAACAAATCAAAAAATTAGCCAGGCGTGGTAGTGCACACCTACATGTAGTTCCAGCTACTGGAAGACTGAGGCGGAAGGATCGCCGGAACCCGGCAGGTCGAGGCTGCGGTGGCCGGGAGCGGCCACTGCACTCCAGTCTGGGCGACAGAGTGAGACTCCAACTCAAAAAAAAAAAAAGAAAAGAAAAGTTAAGCCTGGCCCAAAGTTAAATTGGTTAGGATGTAAGAAACCAGGATTTGAACACTGTCTTAGGCACTAAAGTCTTTGTTGTTTCAACTACCCGTTTTTGCTATTTTGAGTTTCAAACTGTTTTTCTAATCATACAAAAAGCTTAAAATTCAGTTCGGACCCAGCTTTGACATCAATAATTTTCAAGTTTTTTGGATTAAATCAAAGTCACACACAACTAGCAGCCAAAGGGCAGAATCAGAGACACGTATTATTTGGTTTCAAAGGTAAGTGTGTTTTATTTTTGTTGGTTTGTTGTTGTTGTTCTTCTTGAGTTGGGGTGTCACTCTGTCACTCAGGCAGGAATGCAGTAGCACGATCATGGCTTACTGTAACCTTGACCTCCTGGGTTTAGGTGATCCTTCTGCCTCAGCCTCCCAAGTAGCAGGGACTACAGGAACAAGCTACCATGCCCAGCTAATTTTCTGCTTTATTGTAGAGATGAGGTCTATGTTGCCCGGGTTGGTTTCAAAATCCTAGGCTCAAGCAACTCTCCTGTCTCAGCCTCCCAAACTGATAGAATTACAGGCCATCCGAAGGTGCCTTAACAGGAAAACTGAATCTGAATGCATTCAGGTAATCACTCTCCACTTGCACAGTTCCCTTGACTTTCTGCTCTTTTACAGTCAGTCCCTTAAGGTAGAGTTTGCAATCCCTGATTCAGATCACTCATGAATGGTATGCATGATCACTCATTATAATCAGACTAATCGGTTATTAAGATAGTCTAACAAATAATAATTCTACAACTTAGAAAGAGTAGCACATACATTAAATGGGAGAGGAGGCAGGGGATGACTCTTGCCAACACCCCACATGCTAATATGTCTAATCTCTGTTTAATGGTAACTTGATACAAAATAAACATGATGAACAAGGTAAAGGGTCAGAAGATAGATTTAGTCTTCCTCTCTGACCATTAACCAGCTGAGTGACAAGGCAAATCATCTAGCATGTTTGGATCAGACAATCTTTACTGTACATAAAGGAATTCGGACAATGTGAACTCTAAAACTCAAGATCCAGGAGATGAATTCAATAAGCATTTTTAAATGTATCTACTGTAGTGATAATTGTACAATAATGTGAATGTACTTAAGGCCACAGAATTATACACTTAAAATGGTAAACTTTATGTTAGATATATTTTACCACAAATATACATGAAAAAATATATGGGTAAGGCTCTGTAAGCTTGTTTTAATTTACTTGAAAAACATGTAAGACACCACCTCTGTCCTTCAAAATCATGAAATCTAATAGCAGCAATAATATATGCATGAATATAAACTAACCATAATTTAAAATTGAGAGAAGAACCCCAAGAGAATAAGCATGATGATGATGATGTATAGCTAACATTTTCGGAGTACAAATAAACTACTGCTGATGAAGATTATTTCTGATGGGGCAGTTACAGTCTTCTTTAGGATTCTCTCTTATGGCACTAGACTTTAAACAATGCAAGTTCTTATTCACAATTCTTTAATAGAAATTCACAACCCCAAAATCATCATCATTCACAGTTACAAAGGCATTACTCACTGGTACATGGGTCAGGATAGTAGAAGCCAGGAGCTCTCTTGCTTCTTCTATTTTGGTTTTCTTTGGTCCACCTCCCCACATCCTTTGCCTTCTTACTTTGTTCCCTATATATTTTAATGCCTACAAAACAGGTTATAATAATTTTTGAATGTCATCAATGGAGATAATTCATCAAGTACTTAACCATACATACAATATAAGCAAAAATGGAAAGGATTCTAGTAACAGAGAGAGCTGCATTAGTCTAGTCAAAAATCAACATTTATCATGAATCAGTGATAAAATAGCACAACACCCTGCCCAATACACCATTATTTTTAAATTTGTTTTCTACTTATACACCTTATTATTTTTAAATTTGTTTTCTACTATAAAATTGATAAATGGTCACTGTAAGAAATTTAGAAAAATACAGACAATATGTGTATATGCACATGTATATATGTAGCAGCCATCAACCCTTTACCCAGAGAAAACCACAGGTAACATTTTGGGGTAGTACTTTTTCCCTTCAAAAAGGAATCACACCATGTAAGACCTCTACAATGAAATCTATAAAACAGTACAGAGAGAAAACAAAAACTAAATAAATTAAGAGTTATGACATTTTCACGTATTGAACAATTCAGTGGTGTTAAAAGTAGCTTACTGATAAAATTCTATCCACATTGACCAACAAATTCAAATTGCTCATTATACTCTTAACAGGCTTTAAAAAAAAAAAAAACTCAACTAATTCTAAAATTCGAGTATACCTGGAATAGCTAAAACAATATTGGAAGAGGAAAGTTGAAGTATTTACATTATCTGATTTCAACTACGAAGCTAGAATAATTAAAAGTGTAAAAATGGCATAAGACTAGACAAATAGATCAACAGAAGAAAATACAAAATCTACAATAAACCCACACTATATGGTCAATTGATTTTTGACACAAGTACCGTAACAATTCAGCGAAGAAGAGAAAGTCTTCTCAACAAATGGTGTTGAAATAACTAAATATCTACCCATAAAGTAAAAAAATTAACCTTGATCCTTACCTCATATCAAGTAGAAAAATCAGTGTAAGATGAAGCTTCAACCTAAATATAAAAACTAAAACTACAAAGCTTCTAGAAGAAAACATTGGAGACCATATTCCTGAACTTGAGGTGGGCAAAGATTTCTTTAAACAGGACACAAAAAGCAATGACTATTAAAGACAAATAAAAAACCTCTTGATATATATATTTTTTCCAAATTAAAAGACAGTTAAGAAAACAAATAGGGAGACAATGGACTGGGAGACTACAGCAATACATAAAGCTGACAAAAGATTCATATTCAGAATTTTTTTAAGAACTCTAAAATTCAGTAATTAAAAAAACCCACTAAGGAAAATGAGCCAGTGATTCAAATGCTTCATAAAGAAGAAAACACAAATGGCCAATAAACATATGAACAAGTGTTCAACATCATTTGTCATCAGGGAAATGAAAATTAAAACTACAATGAGATACCAATAAACACTCACTAGAATGGCTAAAGTTAAAAAGATTGACAACACCAAATATTAGTGAGGATATGACGCAATCAGAACTCTCATATACCGCTGGCAGAAATACAAAACGGTACAATCATTTTGGAGCAAATATATATAAAAGCTGTATACACAATTGCTCTCTGTTTCAGAAATTCTATTCCTATGTACTTATTCAAGAGAAATTAAAACATATCCACACAAAGATTTGTTTACATCAATTGTATTCATAATAGCCAAAGACTGAAAAAAAATGCTCATCAGTTGGAAAACAGATAAACTGTAGTATATTTGTATAGTAGAATACTACTCAACAATAAAAAGAAATCAACTACATGGATAACTGACATAAAAAGGAATAAAAAGAAACAGCTTGGGTGAATCTCAGGCAATATGCTCAGCAAAAGTGTATATACTGCCTAATTCTATACATGAAGTTCTAAAATAGGCAAACCTAATCTATGATGCAAAAATCAGAATAATGGGGGAAAAACAGGGAATATAGAGGTGAAGATTGACTAGGAACCTAATCTATGATGCAAAAATCAGAATAATGGGGGAAAAACAGGGAATATAGAGGTGAAGATTGACTAGGAAGGAGCATGAGAGAACTTTCTGAAATAAAGAAAATATTCTGTATCTTGTAAAAGTCATACAATCAAGATTTGCACATTTTAATATACATGTATTTACTTAAAAATAGATTACAAAAAAATAACCAAGTAGGGGTGAAGAGTGAATGGTGATTTAGATGAAGCATGAATGTCAAAGTGCTGATAACTGCTGAAGGTAGGTGACATACGCATGAGCGTTCACAACACTAGTCTATATATTTTGCATATATTGAAATTTTTCTATAAGTAAAAGTGTTTAAAGAAGAGAATCATGGTGTGCTTACTATTTTGTAGCAGTGTATTTAAAAAAAACAAAAATGGGTTTTCTGCCTGCTTGCCTGGGAAAATTCTTTTCTCATGCTCAAAACCTAGATCAGGTTTTTCCTCTCTGAAGCCTTTCCTAACCCCACTCCTCTTTCTCTGTAATTTTAATTCCTTATATATAAAGAACTGAGTACTTTCACTTATGTTTACATCACATGTTTTAAATTATCTCTTTACATATATGTTTCTGCTACTAGACTTTGTGGGTGGGAACTTTCGTCGTCTCTTGCTTTGACTCCCAATGGCCAGTATAGTGCTTGTAACTGAATAAAACTTCCTTCCTTGTGATAAGATCTCCCTGTGATAAGATTTGGACAGCAAATCTAGGATCTTCCCTAATAAAAGGTCATTAGAGCATAAGATAAACTAAAACCCTGAAAACACTTGCTGCAGTAACCTAGTAATAAGCAGTAATTAAGTAACTAATGAAAGCTAGTCAGCAGTTAGTAGGCACCGACTACAGATAGGCTGTTTAGTTTTCCCTTAACTGAGCTGTCATTAAATCTTGGCCTTCTAGTTCCCTTGGGAAAAAGGCTGAAGAGTCTTCACTTTTTTGAGGAAGAAACAGAGAAACACAGGGGAGGAGGGTATCTCTTCTGATACAGCAGAAAGTCACCTTTCCCCTGGAATACTTAATAATATTGCCCAGGGTTCATGTGAAGGTTGCGGTAAGAGCCACAACCTGTTCATAAATAGGCCAAGATGATACCCCTAATGCATCCGTTTCCTGAAAAAAATAAATAATTTCTCCATACACCAGAGCCCTTGACAATGATGATGTAAAACAAATTGACCAATATGGAGGCTTCAGGAACAGAAAAAAATGGTGGAAAGACTACAAAGAGAGGTATAAAAAAACAAATAAACTCCACAGGTTTTAAGCAATCCATTAAAGGACCACATCTTCAAAAGTTCTATTATATAAAATAAAGGGTACTGACTACATTTTCAATTAGAAAAGCATAGACTACTCATGTTTTCATAACTGATTATACTCAGTGTCATCAACCATTTTTCATTACAGGTGCCTCTGTACCCTTTTGTTAGCTGTGATAACTAATGTATGCCTTAATACAGCATACAGAATATAAGCACTTTCAAAGATATACTTCCTGTATGAGGAAAAGGAACATTTCTCTATTTCTTATGTTAGCTAATTATATATTCCCTCCATCTTTTCACTGATCTGATCTAATTCAGTTAGCTAAAGTTTTCTGTCAGAACCTATTTAACAGAAGTAAATGAATTCTTTTACAATCTATCTATTTAGTCCCTGCTCAAACAACTTTACAATGTTAGATTATTTGACCAACAATAATGATGTTTAAAATAAAATGCATAATGGATCTCAATGAAGCCACTGGGTACCAATAAGGTAAACTGCTCTATCACAGCACTACACAGCTTTAAAGAGGAGTGTATCTCCCAATTATTCCTGTTCCTAGGGTAGATTATATGTGTTCTACTTCCTGAATATTTCTTAATGCTTTTTCTTCATATTCTTGGAACCCCTGGACAATATGGCTTTAGTTTATAACAAAGATTCATGCCTACCAAAATTGCACTCTTAATAAAAGCCAAAAGTTGAATTTCCTAAATCCAAACAACCCTTCCTTAAGAATAGTCTAAGAACCTGTCCATTAAGCATAGTCAACTACTAATCAGCTATAGAAAAAGAGGAAAGCAGTAATGAGAATATTCCTTACTGATTTGTGCTTTGGAATTAGATACATTTACGTATGACAACCTTCCTAGATGTTTAGCCTGTTCTACAAAAATATCAAAACTGATTTTATCTCAGAATACATATGAACAGATATAAGTGGGAAATGCTTTCTCTACAAGCATCCTGGGTGAGAAGAAAAAAGCAGCCTGGAATTTACATCTTGTCATAGTAATCTACAGAATAGACAATATACATGTGGATAAATAATAACTGTAGTAGGGAATTCCCAGAAATGTTACCACTGATTTATACTTAGGAATGTGCTTTCCAAGTATGGGACTAAAAAGCCTAAGTATAGCTGTTAGGGCTTCCTCCCATGTAGGAAGGGAAGTGTGATTATTTTCGTTATGTTCTACACATATATACTGGCGGTGCCAAAAAAATGTACACACATTTTAATAGATATTATCTTTGTATTACTTCTCGAAGTACTTTTCAGGAGTGTCTGGATGCTGATGGTAACTACTCTGAGTACCTCTTGTAATAGCTGAAGTCAAACGAGACTTGTATTCATCTTTTATTATTGGTACGTATTTTTCCTTTCTTAAAATGTGTATACATTTTTTTGGCACCGTGTGTGTGTGTGTGTGTGTGTGTGTGTGTGTGTGTGTGTCAGGAATGCCTAAGCAGGTCAGTGACAGTGAAGGCCCTATAGTGGTAAAGAGGACTACGCCTGGGCCTCTCTGTTATCTGAAGTAACACTGAAAATTCAGGAAAAGGGATTGAAACCATATACAACTGGATGCCTAAAGCAACTGAAGTAGGGAATAAAAAGGAATATCAAGGAGAAATGCACACACACACACACAGATCTTGTACACAAGAGATACAATAGTTTTAAAAAACTTACTACTGCTCAGGCAAATAAAGAAAAAAAAAACAGTGCTTGCACCTCTATCAAAACAAAAGTCTCTTGGCCATATATCCCTCTAAGTTAGGCACCATAGGCTGATAATACGTCTGGGTAAACTCCTTCCCCTCCAATCCCTAAAAAAATGAGTTAAACTTATCTACCACTCCTCGCATTTTCCTACCACCCTTCCCAAATCTATAAGCCTAAAGCTCTTACATCGATGCTTTATCAATGAGCAGCATTAACTCTCCAATTCCATTTCAAAGCAAAGGACAACATTAAAAGACACACCTGCATCTGTGTGAAAATCTGAGCTTTCTGGCACTCTTCCAAACTGGGCCCAAATGCAGCCATCACGTGCTCCTCTGTTCCAATCATCTGCACAATTTCCTGGTCACTCTCAACACCCATGGCCTAGGAAGGAAAGAAAAGATAGAAATAGTGTTGGCTTTGTGTTGACTCACTGACATTTGCTTATGCTAATTTGGCATTGTTTGTGGGTATTACTTCTACGCAAAAGCTAGCTCTTCTCTCAGAAACGGTGCCATCTGGCATTGGCAGCCACAGCCCAAGCTGCAAAAGAACCCGAAACAGAAATTTTGATTAGAGTGAGGAAAACAAACGTTCTCAAACATTTTTTGCATGTGGATTATCTTCTAAAATTTTTAAATATTCTAAGAGTTTCATCATAAAAAATGGAAGCCAGGAGGTATAGTGGAGACAACTGGTAACAATTAAAAAGGCAAACTGAAAAGAAAAAGAGCCAAAGGGCAGTGAATCAGAAAATACACAATGCTGAAAATAAGCAGAACCTCAATCAGTTTTGTCATAATATTAATTTTTGTGAGAATTATCAAATCACTCATATTCAGGCTAAAAGAATTTTGCCTAAAAGATGTTTTACCTCATTATTCTGTAGATATCAAACCATACTTTATGCAGGTTTTAAAAGAGATCTTTTCAAACTAGAAACACACTTAACAGGTTTAAGAAATCCACTAAAGTGTTTCAAGGTGGCAGAGGCAATGCAGTTCTTTGTAGATTCCATATGGTACTAAGGCTCACTCCTTCACACGTTTCCCTGGAATTCTGCCATATCAAAAAATACAGCATAATCTCAGTAAATCTCTCTTGGAAGAGTAATAATCTACTTCTTAGAACTTCAGAGAAAAGTTATGTTTGCATTAAAATTCTTCCTTTAGCCATGCAGAAACGACAGAAGCAGAGAATAACTGTCTAGGTAAGCTTTGATGCTCTAGTTCTCAGCTCTCCTCCACACTAAAGAAAAAGGAAGGGAAAATCAAATCTCAAATTCCAATGCAGAACATCAAGGAGGACATTACCCTGTGTACAACAGAAAGGGCATCAATCTAAAAGTCAGATCCTTTCATCCTAATATAATGCCAACAACAGACACAGACATTACAACTACTACTGTCACATTGTCTCTTCTACCTCAGTTTTTTCATTTATGTAATGAGATGGCACACCAGATCCCTTCCAGCTCAAAAGTCTATAATTCTACAGTCTACACTTGAACTTCAGTGATCTGTATTCTATAAATTTGATTTGGACACTCTAGGATCAAACGTAAACTTATTGAAAGTTTTGAAGATTTAGGGGAAGCTAAATAGATATTATGTCCCTTGTAGGCCAATTGTGGTGGTTTTAAACATCTTCAAAAATTCCTTGACACTCCTTTCATTAGGTGGAGACTTATTCCCCTCCCCTGAGCACAGCTAAACTTAATGCCTCATTTCTATGAAAAAACCCTGGAAGCAGTATGTGTGACTTTGTGGGCTTGGTCATAAAAGGCACTAGAGTTTCCTGCTTTCTATGTCTCAGGAGTGCTCTATCTGGGGGAAGCTAGTCATGAAAACACTCAAGCAGTCTGTGGGAAGGTCCAATGGTGAGAAACTATGGCCTCATAGCAACAGCCAATGAGGACCTGCAGTTTTCTGCCAACTTCCATGTGGGTGAGCCATCACAGAAGCAGATCTTCCAGCTTCAGCTTCACATTCAAATGACTGCAGTGCTGGCTGAAATCTTTTTTTTTGAGGAGTGGTCTTGCTGTGTGGCTGTTCACAGGCATAACCATAGCACACTACAGCCTTGAACTCCAGGGCTCAAGCAATCCTCCCACCTCTCTCCTGAGTAAATGGGACAACAGGCACATCACATTGGGTCAGGTCTCTGGCTGAGATCTTGACTCATGAAAGACCCTGAGCCAGAACCACCCTGCCAAACAACCCTCAAATTACAACCAACAGAAACTGCTATAATTTGTTACACAGCACAGGTAACTAACATACAACTTCTGGGATTAATTTTACTATTTGAACTTAAAAATTTGCTTAAGTGTGTAACTTGTTTTGTTCAAAAAATCTTTTTTGTTTAGCAAACAAGAAGTTCTCAGGATACAAACCCCTTTTCTGTACTTTAGTTTTTGCAGTATTTTTTTACTTCCAATTTGATATGACTCATTCAAATGAATATTAGCAATAAACTTCACTATTTAAAAATTATATAAAGTCACCAAAACATTTAGCCTTTCAAGGATTAAAAGATAGAATCCTAAAAAAAATCATCATTTCTAATTTTTTTTTTTTTTACTTGGAATCTCACTCTGTTGTCCAGACTGGAGTGGCACACTCCCGGCCACCGCAGCCTCGATCTGCTGGGCTCCAGTGATCCTTCCACCTCCACCTTCCAAGTAGCCGGAACTACAGGTGTGTGCTACCACGCCTGGCTAATTTTTGATTTATTGTAGAGATGAGGTCTCGCCAAGTTGCCTGGGAGGATCTCGAACCTGCAGGCTCAGGCAATCCACTCACCTCGGCCTTCCAAAGTGCTGGGATTACAGGCTGAGTCACCAAGCCCAGCCCATTTCTAATTTTTAAACAAACAAAAACTAGATTAATCCAGGCTTAAACACAGAGTTGCATTTACTATGATGGTGATGGCATATGTGTAAAAACATCTATACTTTCTCCTTGGTCTGAAAGTAGCCAGGCACAAATATTAGAACAGAGTTTTTTCTGTGAAAAGACAGAATATAAGCATGGACATAGTACTTAAAGGAAATGCTCACAGGAACATTTTGGGTTTGATTTCTGGATTTAGGACACTCAAGTATAAGAAGAATGCCAATATTCCAAAACCACAAAACAAACAGAAACTCTAAACACTTCCAGTCTCAAACATTTCGGAAAAGGAATATTCAAGCTGTAATGAAAAAGCCTTTCCTCATCTGACATATGGATTGCCATTTCAAGTTGTCCTGATGCTGAATCCAAGTAGTAATTTTATAACTACACAAAATTCCCAAATGTCCTAACATGGATCTAAACAGACTGCTTAGGCCCTCCAAATATTCCTAAGCTATGAAGCAAAGATGTGCCAAGCACATGGTAAATAACACCATATGGCCACAAAGCATGATTACTGCCGAAGCTTTGCTCTGAAAGGACTAAACTCTTCCTATATCAAGTCATTGAAATACAGGGGCGATAACTCAGTCAAGTTATCATCAAAGCGCTCCAGCTGCAAAAACTGAACTGACTTTATGACTAGCCCTCGGTAGTCACAGTTACAAATAAATGACATATCGCTATGGAAACGACAGCAAAATGCCCAACCATTTTACTTTGCAGACATAATTTAGACATCTGAAAACTGGCTTTATATAGAACTCTTTGTACTCCCGATATCTGAAATCATTTCTCCTAACTAATAAGTCAAAAGTAAATGCTACATAATAACCTCATGAAAAAATAGCAGAAATAATACGTTTCAGCAGAAGATCACCCACAATCTAGCAATCAGCAATAACACAAAACAAAAATAGGGGCAGTCTCTTTAAAAAGTGGCATGAGGTCTTCTCAGATATCTTCTTAGATTTTTTTTTAGTTGCCCAGGCTGGAGTGCAGTGGCATGCTCACGGCCACCCCAGCATCGACCTGCTGGGCTCTGGCGATCCTTCCGCCTCAGCCTTCCAAGTAGGAGAAACTATATTCATGTGCTACCATGCCTGGCTAATTTTATTCATTCATTCATTCATTCATTCATTCATTTATTGTAGAGACGAGGTCTTGCCAAGTTGCCTAGGTTGGTCTCGAATCTGCGGTCTCAGGCAATCATCTTGCCTTGACCTCCCAAAGTGCTGGGATTACAGGCTGAGCCACTGAACCCAGCCTCTTAGACTTTTAAAGACAGAAAGAAGAAAGAATACTAATGAGCAGAAGAGACTAATATGCACACTATTGGTGAGATGTTGAAATATATTGTGTGGAGGTGGGAAAGGGAATAACTTCTTAAAATAGCTAATATGCAAAAATTTCTAATTTTTCTTTTATGTAGAATAAAGTCAATTTATTATTACTAAGAGCAGTCCCAGTAAGTAATAAGATAACTGTGATGGCCCTCTTTAATTTTGTAATTGTTTCTCTTTAAAAACTATACATTTTCATATAAGTTGCTTTCCAAGAAACATTGCCCAGCACACTTGAAATTTGATCCTCTTTTCTGCAAAAACTTTCCAACTACAGATGCCATCATAGTGCAACTGCTGAATACTCGGGTACACAAAATGTAAAGTGGGGAAGATTCATGGACAGGAGAACCTTTGTAGTGACTCAAGTCCATAAATAAGGCTGATCTATGTCTTAAAAAGCCTTACCCGTCATATTCAGACTCAGCATGGAATCTGGAAACCCTGCTGTTTCTGTCACTTTTAGCCAATTGTTGGTTACAACCAACAACCATCAAGTCCTAATGACTGTCAACGTCTGTGTTAGGGCCACACAACAGTAAAAGAGAAATGATGTGCCTTTTCTGGTATCCCAGTTTATTTTCCTAGGTCTCTGACAGTAAACGGGTAAGAACTAAGGAAAGAGAAAGAGCACCCCCTTCCAAATACTCTACATTTCAAAAAATGCATGATCCCTTTTGCTCTTCAAAACAACCCTCTTAGGTAAAATTCTCATTTTACAGATGAGTTATCCAAGACTAAAAGAGATTGGGAAATTTGCCCAAGGCCACATAGCCAATAAGTGGAGAAGCTGGGATTCAACCTAGATCTAATTCTAAGATATTCAATACTCTATGCGGTCTCCCAGATGGAAAAGTCTAAAATAGTGGTTATCAAACAAGTTCCCATCAGTTTACTTAAAATATTTATAAATATTTATTTTAATCTTTATATACTACTGATTAGAATGTAATGAGTATATTTCAGGAAAAAAATTGGCAACATATACCAAGTGTTAAAAAAAAAAAAAAACTCCACTCCCAGGAACAAAGTCTCACAAAATAATCAGCAATGTACACAAACATATATGTATAATAAATCACCCCAAGGTTGGGTTGGGTATAAGAGGAAAAACTTGGGGGAAAAAAACGACAATTTCCACTACAGGAAATTGGCTAAATAAATTATGCCACATGTATGCAACTTCTACATAACACATTAAAAATAATGATGCAAATTCATATTTACAAACATGGAAAGTTATTCACAATTGGTATGTTTAAAAAAAAACTATTACAAAAGCACAGGAAAAAAGATCTGGAAAAATGTATCCCAAAATGTAGTTATACTTTCCAGTGGCTTCCTAAATTTTTATAATGCAAAGACTGTTTCTATAATCAGAAAAGCAGAAGTTTGAAATTTTAACTACTGGTTACAAATATATGCATATTGTTAATTTAAAGTCCCATTATAAAAATAATTAAAGTCATCTGTATACATGTATATTAACAACATAAACACTAAACTACTAAATAAAATTTACGGAAGAAACTGTCTTAATAAACTTTGGTCACCTAGTCAAAAAAAGAGTACTTAATGAATTTTCTGATTTTAATGTATGCATGCATCATTACACATTTTCCATGAGTGATAGAATACATGCATTATATCAAGTTATAATTTCTGGTCTAAAGAAAGCAGTGTTGTGCATCTTCAAGGGTCTAAAACTTTCAAAAAAGTACTTGGGATAAATGGGAATATACTGCCCTCTGCTGGATATGTAATTACACATCGTTAGATAAAATTTTCTTTACTCAATATTATGTGTATAGAACATTGCATTGGGCACTGTGGGATCCCTATAAGAAAAGCCAAAATTACTTCTGTGCTTAAAAAGTACAAACCTCAAAGAAAGAAAATTAAAAGTACATTTAAGAATTCTCTCTGGATCCTGATATAATGGTACTGTATCATCATCACCATCCTGAAAAGAAAATAAATGGCTCCATCTCATTTATAAAACTCAAAAGCACATTATGCTATGCTAAACATAAAAAATCTTCCTTCAACCTCATTCACATAATTGCATTTAGAATGTGGATGCTTCCTGAGCTAAACAACCTGCTTGTCAATATCCATTCGATACTTATAAACAACCAGGGACATGCTCCCTAATAAACCCCAGCCACCAGACTGACTCGAGGGCTATTTCCTCCCTGACTTCTATGCTGTCACCTGGTTACAACTTTAACAGTAAAGCCTAATCCCTTCTTTCTTACTTCTCTGAGGTTTATACCCAACTGCTTTTTCTTTTTAACCAACTTAGTTAATTCCACCCCAGAGGATCCCTTCCTGTTTTCTCTCACATGATCCAAAAAATATTTCCACCACCATAACAATTGCTGAACAGAAATATTTAATTCTGAAATGAAAATGAGTAACAATAAATATTATCAATTCCTTTCAAAATATTACTATTCATCAACGATGTATGCACCTGGTAATCCAAGAGCTGACAGATATATACGAAGAGATTAGTGTTGTTTTCATGCCTGTTAACATAACATTCTTTCTGCAGCCCAGGGACGAAGAAGCAACTTCAGCTTTCAAGTCTTATTACTTAACAAATATATTTCTTAAGGCTGCCATAAATAGTGATTCCTCTGAGGGATCTGGGAAAAATAAACTGAAAACCTTCTGGAAAGAATTCACCCTTCCAGATGTCATTATGAACAGTCATGATTCATAGAAAGAGGTCAAAATAACAAAATTAACAGGAGTTTGGAAGTTAATTCCAACTCTTACAGATGACTTTGAGGGGTTTAAGATTCAGTGGAGAAAGTAACTGCAGATGTGGCAGAAATAGCAAGAGAACTACAAGTGGAACCTGAAGATGTGACTAAATTGCTGCAATTGCATGATAAAACCTGAATGGATGAAGAGTTGCTTCTTAAGGATGAGCAAAGAAAGTTTTTTTTTTTTTTTAAGTTGGAATCTTGCTCTTGTCGCCCAGGCTGGAGTGCAATGGCACACTCATGGCTACCACAGCCTCACCTGCTATGCTTAGACCATCTTTCTGCCTCAGCCTTCCAAGTAGTTGGAACTACAGATAAGAAAGTGGTTTCTTAAGATGAATTTAGTACTGGTAAAGACACTGTAAACATTGTTGAAATGACAACAAAGGATTTAGAATATCACATAAACCTAGTTGATAAAGCAACAGCAGCAGCAAAGTTCAAGAGGACTGACTCCGATTTTGAAAGTTCTACTGTGAAAGAAGTGCTATCATACAGCATTGTATGCACAAAGAAATCTTTTGTGAAAGGAAGTCAGCTGATGTGGCAAACTTCACTGATGTCTTATTTTAAGAAATTGCCACAGCCACCCCAGCCTTCAGCAACTACCACCCTGAACAGTCAGCAGTCATCATTATTGGGGCAAGACTCTCCACCAGCAAAAAGATTATAGCTCACTGAAAGATTAGGGACTCAGATGATCATTAGTGTTGTTTAGCAATAAACTTTTTAAATTGAGGTATATACCTTTTTAAAGATATAATGCTATTGCACACTTAACAGACTACAATAGAGTGTAAACATAAATTTTATATGCACTGGGAAATAAAAAAATTTGTATGACTCACTTCATTGCAATGGTCTGAAACCAAATCCATAATATGTCTTAGGTGTGCCTGTATCTAAGAAGACCATACCATTTAAACATTATTTCCATAGGAAGTGTCTTTTGAGTTCCAAGCCAACAATTCACAAATAAGCTGAATTTTTTAAACAATCAGTTGTAGATTGAAGATGTACGTATTTATGTAGAAATTCAGGAGAACCTAGAAGTCCATAAAAAAGAACTACAAACTTGGTCCATACTCCTTAACCCAGAAAATTCAGCTATGGGGAAATTAGCCTACAGATATCCATGCCCATGTGCAACATGATATTACAGAAGTTTTGTAATAGCAAGAAATGTAAGCCGGGCTCAGTGGCTCAGCCTGTAATCCCACGCTTTGGGAGGCTGAGGTGAGTGGATTGCCTGAGCCCGCGGATTCGAGACCCACCCGGGCAACTTGGCGAGACCTCATCTCTACAATAAATCAAAAATTAGCCGGGCGTGGTAGTGCATGCCTGTAGTTCCGGCTACTTGGAAGGCTGAGGCGGAAGGATCGCCGGAGCCCAGCAGGTCGAGGCTGCGGTGGCCGGGAGTGGCCACTGCACTAAAGTCTGGGTGACAGAGTGAGACTCCAACTCAAAAAAAAACAAACAAAAAACTTCTAAGTACATAGGAAAATAAACCAGAGAAAGAATTCTTTAAAATTTTCAGAAGAGAGCTGCAGCCTTACCTTAAAAATGATGACGATGGGTATATCTTCTGACAAAGTATTATGCCTCAAATAAAATCGCCCTTGTTTCACAGCCATATTGGTTCTGCTTTTCTTCTCATGAGTTGAGCTACAAGTAAACGCAAGTTGATTAAACTGCATCCTCACTTAGTTTCAAGCAAGTCACATGCAATAGCAATAATCATTAAGCAATAAGGCTCAACTGGTCAGCTGCAATCAGTAAGGTCCTTAGTAATAAGCACTGTTTAAAGACATCCTAATCCTTTCCTGACCTGCTGCCACTGCTGTGAACATCTGAAAGCACTACAGATGCTGCTTCCACTTTGAGATTATGGTGGAAATTTTGCAGGTTGAGTGAGTGACAATCACCTCTCACCAATTTCCCTTTGATTCCACCTAAACTACTTGGAGCCAGTGTAGGGCATATATTCACAACCTATTTTATATTCTTGAAAAGAAAAACCTCAAAATGAGCCTAAAGCATAATGAGGAAACTATAAAGAAAATAGAAATACACTATGGGTTTTTAAATGAATAGTTCAATAAAACATATCTACAGTCTTGGTATATAATGAAGCCAAACGTGATCTTACATTTTTTCTTTCTTAAAAGTTCATTCAATGCTATAGTTAACAGAAAATCCAACTTAAATAAAATAACTGATGACTTTTCAAACAATGTCTCACACTTTCTTTTTTTTTTAATTCATATTTTATTTTAAAGATGTGTGTACAATTCAGGATTAGTTATACAAGTGAATATCATACAGGTAAAATTTGGGTCTCCTGTCGGTCCTCACTTTGATCACTGACATTTTAAAATCAGTACCCTGTGCTTACAGACTTCAAATGATAAATTGAAAGCAAATCGTTCAACTATTACAATGCTTGTTATGAAAGAGAAGTAACTGGCTACCCCTACTGAAAGACAACCATTTGGGGTTAATGGAATTACCAATATTTCTTAAGAACACCACCTCTGCTTCCATACCTGGTAACTGAAGCTCCAACTGCCCCTTTTCTATCAGCCTCCACGATGATCCTGTTCTTAGACAGTTGCTCTTGGATAAGAATAACTTTTTCTACTCCTTTAACAATGAAATAGCCACCTGTCCAAAGGAAACAAGAAGAGCTTCACTCCCTTTTATTCAACCAGTGTGATTTAGTAACGGCAGCGACCTCCTGAATCACAGAACAGTTTTTCTACATACGAGCCACAGGTTGATAAACTTTTTGAGGACAGGGATGATATCTTAGCAGGTAAATGAAAAAAATATGTTAAGTAAATTAGTCATCAGATCTCTTAGGCACAGAAGCAACTGAAAAGCTTCAATATAAGGTGAAGTTTACTCTAAGTTTTCTAACAAATCAGTGACAATGGTAGATCAAGATTAGGTTTCCAAATAATATTCTATACTCAAAAACACACACGTTATCATACATTTTTTTCAAATCTTAATTTTGGCAAGAATGTAATTTTTTTGCAAACAATTCAGAGCAGGATAAAGTGAGACTTCATTTTACCTGCAGAATATAAGCAAAAACAAAACAACATATTTGACTTATGCAACACTTTGCTATAGTCTAGTAAAGTCACATTCTTTATTAACTTCTTTCCAAAATGACTGGGATTTTATATCAATGCAACTTTACGGGAATTAAAGCAACTGTTAATTAAAATAAATCAATGTGACACATGAGTTTAAAAATTAAGAGAAACTTTCTGTAAAGTGCTAAATTTGAAACTTTATAAAATAACTTGCCTAAAAATAGGTATAAAAATATAACTTTAAAAAAGGAAAACAAAAAACCATTTTCATTTTTTTCTCCTCTTTACTGCATTTAAAATAGCCTCAAATGAACTATTGGATCTTTTCATATTAGGCCAGGCCAGTAACTTTAGGAGATTATTCTTGAATTCTTAAGCAAACCAAAAGATATTGAGCAAAAATAAAAAGAAAAGGCTGACAAACAATGGCAATAAATCAGAACTTGAGACATTAAAGTTTAAACTTTGAGCCGGGCTCGGTGGCTCAGCCTGTAATCCCGCGCCTTTGGGAGGCTGAGGTGAGTGGATTGCCTGAGCCCACGGGTTCGAGACCCGCCTGGGCAAGCGAGACCTCATCTCTACAATAAATCAAAAAATCAGCCGGGC
>CAUYQG010037842.1:0-23550 GCA_963574415.1 Tarsius wallacei | reverse complement strand
AAAGAAATGTTCCTCTCTTTTATCTTTCTTTGCAAGAGAAACTAGTTGAAATATAAAGCATAATGAAGAAAATTAAAAAAAAAGCCTGACATACAGAACTGACAAGGAACTCAAATACACTGAAAAAAACAAAAACAAAACAAAAACAAAGATTCAAGGAGAACTAAAAACAGTAAAAACAAAACTGCTCAAACCCACCAACAGCTACTGGGGCTGAACTGGGGGCGGCTCTTAAGACCAGAAGTCAAAGTCACTGCTGCTTGGCAGGCTGCCAAGTGGGTGCTTCACCCCAGTTTCCAAGTATCTGCCCTGCCTCGGGGCACTGGGCATGCATAGTTTGAGGGGCCAGCCTCGCGGGCTCGGTTCGGAGAACTATTTGAGTCTTATCTTGTAGCTCGTTGACTGGTTTTCATCAGCATCATTCCTCTTCCAATTCCTCCGGTGGGAACAAAGACACGACAGGAACGAGACAACCCCGTTTCCTCAGAGAAAACTGGTGCTGGGTAGGCCACCCAGGCCTACACGTGGGCATGGCAGAAGTCCACTTGTGGTGGCTCATTTCATCTGGCTCAGGGTTTACAACCAAACTGACAGGATGTCCCAGGGACAATAGCTGTGGGGCCCTGTCAAGAGGCTGGTGATGGGGGGGTGGGTGTCCCATGGGCATTTAATACGGGATTCAAGATGGAGGAAAGGCAGCCAAGACCCCGTGAATCGAGCAGCATTAAAATCCACGGGCCAAGAACTTGAGGAAGAGTAATGGGGAGGCCAGGCAGGAGTTTCAGGGAAACACTGCCCAAGCAGACTCATCTGAACCGGCATGCCTCAATCCTGTTCCACAAGAAAGGGAATTATATACAAACTGCACACTGCCACCCAGTCCACTTAAATGGCCCCAGCCCACACCAGTGAGACGGTGAGGCTGTGGCTTCTGCAAGGCTAATGTTCTCAATAGTCCCCAAAAGAGTCAAGTCTCCGTGATGCCAAGGAGGCTGTGAGGAACTGGAGAGCAGACGAGGCTGGCTGTGACCAAACTTAGCAGAACAACACGGCTGGCTTGATTAGCAAACCAGCCTGCCTGGAGTCCACGGGCAGCCATCCTTGGAAATCAGTCTCTCAAACCGAAATATCCTCTCCTTCTCTGCCTGAGTGCCAACTGGCAGGGCAGAGGGCGCTCAGCTCTTTCTGAGCTTTCAGTTTCTACCCCAGCAGCAAGCCTTGGAATCCTCATTCTCTGTGGGCCCAGGAGCAGTCTTCTGGGGTGCTGGTTCTCTCACAGCTCTCCTCCTCGCTACGACACTCCTCGCGGGCGCCTGGAGCCACAGGGTCAACAGGAACAAACGTCCGGATGGGGAAGGGACAGAAGGAGCAGATGCAGGGGCTGCTGGAATGGCCGAGGTCGGCGGAGGGATGGCTCCGAGTCCACGAGCACCACCCTCATTCAGATCAGTATCTCCACCATGTCGGACAAGTCCTGGCCTCTGGCTGTCGCTGCAGGGTCTGGAGAGAGAAATCACACAGGCAATGCCAGCGAGTGTCACCAGGCTGTTTTTTTAAACTCCGGTACATTTTTTTTTGAGTTGGAGTCTCACTCTGTCACCCAGACTGGAGTGCCTCGACCTGCTGGGCTCCGGCGATCCTTCCACTCAGCCTTCCAAGTAGCTGGAACTACAGGCGCGCTACCACGCCCGGCTAATTTTTGATTTATTGTAGAGATGAGATCTCGCCAATTCCCCAGGCAGGTCTCGAACCCACGGGCTCAGGCAATCCACTCACCTCGGCCTCCCAAAGCGCGGGATTACAGGCTGAGCCACCGAGCCCGGCTTCCATAAACTTTCAACTTAGAATGCTCCTAGGACTCAATGAGGTGCTCCACGACCTTCTTCTGGGCTATTAGAGGTAGTCTGAGGACGCTCACGTGAATCCAGGTCTTCTTCACGTGACAAGTACTACTCCTCCCAGGCCCTGCTTCTGGGGGTGCAGCCGGCATTGACTGTGAACATTCCCGAGGAGTTGGTACCTATGGAGACAGGATGCTGAGCACGTGGCATGAGGGCTGCCAGTGGTCCTTGGGAACCCATGAGGTGCATGGCTGACAGGAAAGTCCCATCTTAGCCATTTGCCCCCTGCCTTCCCACCTTGGCACCTGACGCTCCTCAGTAGGCAGTTAGGTGAATGGATACGCTCATCTCACCTCGCTGCCGATAAAGATGTCTAGAGGCAGGAGAGAGTGGGAGGGCAGCATAGACGTGAGCGTGTGATCCTACAGCCTGGAGGGGTTTGGTGTTAGCTGGGCCAAGTCAGAGGCTGATTTCAGCAACATGATGTCAACACATGGTCCAGCCCCGGCTACCATGTTGCCACCGTGTCCTGTCCCCAGTGTCACCATATCACCACATGGTTCCGTCCCTGGGGCCGCCATGTCACCACATGATCCTGCCCCCAAGCCATCATGACGATGCAGTCGTGTCCCCGAGGTCATCATGTCACCACATAGTCTTGTCCCTGGGACATCACGCTACCTACCACAGGGTTCTGTCCCTGGGACCACCATGTCACCATGTGGTCCTGTCCTAAGCCATCATGTCACTTCACAGTCCTACACCTAGGATATCCTGTCACCCTGTAGTCCTGTCACGAGGGCTGTGATGTCACCACACTCGCCTTCACTCTTTGCCTAGCATTTTGATTCACGCATTTTTTATTTTAAAATTGTGGGGTACAGTTAAGGGTACCTGCATTGTGTAGGTACCCTTGTTGATGAGGTGTGCCCCCCCGTCCCCAAACAGACATTGACTACCGTTAATCCCACCTCCCTTCCCCTCTCTGCCCCCCCCCATAGCTTCCCGCCACTGTCAATCCTTTTCTTAGAGTATTATGGTAGTTGTTCAAGGTCCACTTATGAGTGAGGACATGTGATACTCAGATCTTCGTTTCTGTGAGAGATCACTCAGCATTATAAACTCCAATTCCATCTGGGTTGCTGCAAAATTCATGATTTTATTCTTTTTTATGGCTGCGTAATATTCCATCACGTATATGTACCACATTTTTTTAAATCCAGTCCTCTTGTGATGGATGGCATGGTTGGTTCCATGATCTTGCTATTGGATTCACATATTATTTAAAAGCCTTTTTGCCCATCCTTCTGCTGCCCTGCTCTGTGCCTGTCTGTCTTATTTTAGGTTTTTTTTTTTAATCACTGAGGTCCAAAGAAACTGAGCAGGGGGAGCTGGAATCTTCTTTAGATAGCTAAGGGTGCTGCAAGCCAGGCTGGGAGCATGCGTTCATTGGTCATTTTTATCCGGTCCTAAGTACCAATGTAAGAAATTCAGCTCGCGGGGCAAGCCCTGCCTACCCTTCTCAGAACAGAACCCAAGACCATTTTCAAAAGTCGGGTTTCCTCGCTCCTGGTGAAGGTATCCTTATATAACTGCTTGTATCCCTTTAGGACATGAGGCAGGCATGCTGTGGGGCCAGAGGGAAGGATGATAGCCTTCTGCTTGGGACAGCTGGGGATGGGGAAGACAGTCCAGAGATCCCTTTTATACTTTCTCAGGTGACCTGTACAGCACTGGGGCCTCTTCCCTACTACCCATCCCACAGCCAGTGTTCTGCCACCACCTACAGCCTCTCACCTGCATTCTTCATCCCACAGAATTTTCTAGGTGGCCTTGCCCTGGATGTGCAGAACATAATGTGGAACAAGCTGACCAATTCTCTGTCCTTGTGACGTTTCTGTTTCACTCGGGGAGATAGCCTGTAAGCAAGTAAGATAAAAACACCAGTAAATAATGACAAGTGATGAGACTTGCTAGGACGAGACCAAACTGGGTGGCCAAGAGCAAACAGACCCACGTTCACAGTCAAGGCTTCTGTGAGGCTGTGATGTCCAGGCCGACGCCTGGAGGCCAAGCCACACAAAGCTCCCAGGGAGGACGTTTCAGAGACAGTCAGCAGGTGCAGGGATCCAGAAGCCAGTTCAGCAGTGAGTCGGAAGCTTCCTGAGAAAGCCTGTGTTGGGCTTAAGCTGAGGCCATGAGGTGAGCTGAGTCCAGACCCTTCACAACTTGAAGGCCACGGTTTATCCTAAGCATAATAGTCACCTTTGAAAGGTTATAAGAAAGGACATCACTAAGCTGGGGAATTCTGGTAGAATGCTAGGGTGGATTTTCTCAACCTCCCCTTTGTAATGGAGGGTGGGGGGAGTAAAATAAAAACTGAATTTAGTTATGTTACATATGAGAAACCAGCATCGTGGTGTTCTCCAGACTGCTTTCTTACAAGTCATGTTGTCACACCCCCCTTCCTACCCAACAGAAAGCTCAAGAAGGGAACAGATGACTGCTGTCTGATTCAGAATCAGCTGTCATCCTCAGATGTACATGCAGATGCATAGGGGGAGACCAGGAATATTTTGGTGAACAAATGAGGCCTTAAGATGCTCTGGCTACGGCTAAAATGATCTAAAATTAAAACCAAAAATGTCTGCTACAAACTTAGGGATCTGTGATCATACCAGTAGCAATGGAATAAAAAGCTTTAGCTGAGAGCATCACTCCGACCAAAGGTGATATGGCTGTAACTTTTCTTGGTAGGGAGGGAGAAGTGAGTTGACAAAATGAGAATCTGTTATGCTACAGAAATATAGTGAGAAATTCCATACTAAAAATAATTCAACATTTTAACACACAAGCAACTGCAAACTACATTATATGTCTTTCAAAAGCAGCTTTTACCTAAGGATACTATGTACTATCTTACATATTTTGACAGGTTGTTTGCTAATGTTAATTTTGCAATAATGCCAATAACTCATGAATAAACATTATCATCATTTATGTAATAGCTAACAGGCCCAAGCCAGGGACACCCCATTATGGTGCTGCAGTGCCTTAATTCCTTACTGTGTTATACTGCAGTTAATTCAATTTTGTCCTCTCTAAATTCCACGGTGCACATATCTTCCAGACTGTGGAACTAGCACACTAATATTAAAATGGTAATCAAGATTGCCTCTAAATATTCATAGCAATAAATGACTCCCTCATGCCCCATGAATGCCAGGGCTGCAGCCTGGAGCATTTATTTAGTGCTGGAGAGAGATCTAGTTATTTTAGCGTTCCCTTTAATGCAATATTTTAATTTTGTTGTTCTGCTTGAAAAATTAGATCCCTCTGAGCTTCCAGTATTGATGGCTGAGACGAATGACTTTGGCTCAGAACTGACCATAGTCTTTGAAAGGATAACCTAGGAGTCATGATGGGAGTGGACTTGGCCATTGACCCCAATCTTGTTTTTTGGATGGTAATTCCCTCCTGCCTGCCAGCCCTGCTGCCATTCCATGGCTGCATTATTTTACCTTCAGGTGCGGATTTTTCTAAGTTGTTAAAAATTTTCCTATTCTTTAAAGAGATAGATACATCAAGGAGATGATGCTGTGTGTCATTGCTTCCACCGGAGGAAGAAAAAAAAAAACCACTCTACAACCCATGAAAAGTTACATTTATGGATTCCAGCTATTTTACGTTCATTATGGGTGAAAAATAACTTAACGTTTGGGTCAGTCTCCGATTATACAAATAAAAGAAGCACAACATGGATGATACCAAAAAGAAGAAGAAGAAAAAAAAAACTGTAGCTAATCAGTTAGTCACTTTTACATGTCTGTTTATACTTTTAGTTAAGTAGGATGCCCTGACCAGGTGCGCTATGGGAAGCATCTGAAAAACAGCAGCACCGAGAGCCCCGCAGGTGGGCAGCTAGATTCTGGCCACACATTCCTCCTGGGCTCACCTTCAGGAGGAACCTGCCAAAACCTCCTTTCCGTGAGGAAGGCACGCATGTGCTTTGAGAGTAGCGTGTCTGAGAAGTGAGACCCAGTGACAAAGCTTCTGTCCTAGGAAGGAAAAGCACTATGGATAAATGCTGTATCGGTTTTGGGATTTATCTCCTGGCCTACATGCCCCAGCAAGAGGCCTTCTATCTGAGTTCTGGATAGAATTCGGAATGGCATGTAAGTAAAAACAGCAGCAGCTATTTCATGAAAAGCCCTATAATAAATTGGGACATCAGCTGAGGTCCTGTATTAGAATATGATTGCACACATATGTACCTGCAAGACACACATTCATGCAGTTGAGTAGGGATATCAATAAATATCACTACTTCATCGCTTAAGAGTCAATGCAATAGGAAAAGACAATACATCGATTCCCTTGTCTTTCAAACCGAAAAAAAAAGTCTATGACTTTGCAGGAAGTAGGACACTGTTGAATGTTGGTCGTGACTTCCTCTTGGCACCTTTGTTGAAGAGAACTTGCCTCCAAGGTCTAATGCCTGTACAACTCTTTCCTTCTCTTCTGCTCAGCATTCCAAAGGAATTGGTTCTTTTCTCTCCAGGTTGTCCATTCCACAGAGCTCTGCTTAATCTTTCAGTCAGCAGCCCTCTTTTGGCTGGCATCTGTGGGCTCTCTCACCTTCAGTCTGGGATTCTCCCTTGGCCTTCGACTTCTCCTGTCTGCTGAGTCTCCAGTCCTGGATCATACCCCCTGGCCCCACCTTCTTTTTCCACTCTTTCATTGAGCCCTGAACACTGGGGAAGAAAGGCAGGTATATACAGGTGAATGAGAAATAAACCTAACTTGAGGACGAGGAGAGTAAGGGAGCATTCTCTTCTCCCAAGGAAGGACTAGGCAAAGTGAACAAATAAAAGGAAACCCACATCCAGACATATTTCGGTGACACTGCTGAAAATGGAAGGAAAAAGGAAGGTTACAAAGGCAGCCAGAGAGAAAAGATAGTTCTTCTGTACAAGGGGCCTGAGAACTGACTTCTCAGTGACAAAAATGGAAGCCAGAAGACAGTGGAGCAATCCCAGTGTGCCAAGATGGCGAAGGTGAGAAGGTTTACCTTACCAAACATCAGGACTCATAGTAAAGCTGTCGTAATTAACACAGGGTAGTGCTGGTGCACAGATAGACAGTGAGACATAGGGTATTAGCTCAGCCACAGACCTCCACATGTTGCTGCAGATAAGTCGAGGAAGGATAGACTTTTTAACAAGTGGTGCTGTAATAGTTGGTTCATCATATTTTAAAAAGTGAAATTGGCCTCCTACCCTGCATTAGACATTAAAATCAAGCCTGGGTGGGATAAAGGCTTAAATGTGAAAGGCAAAATTTAGAAGACAACATAGACTCCTTTTTGACCTTGGCATAGGGAAGAATTTCTCAAGTGAAGCACAGAGAAGTTTAAACTGTGAAGAACTTTATTAAAATGAAGGCATTCTGTTCACTGGAACACACACTCAGAGGGTAAAAAGACAAGAAGAAAATAATTGTGACATGTATAACAGGCAAAAGAATAGCATTCAGAATATAGAAAGAATTAAAAATTAATAAGAATGAGACCGAAGGAGTAGGGGGAAGTAAAAAAATTGTCCAAAGATGTGAGCAAATATTTCAAAGAAGATTGCCGGAGCCCAGCAGGTCGAGGCTGCAGTGGCCGGGAGCGGCCACTGCACTCCAGTCTGGGTGACAGAGTGAGACTCCAACTCAAAAAAAAAAAAAAAAAAAAAAGAAAATCAAATGTTTCATGAACATAAGAAAAGATGTTCTTTCTTATTACTAATGAGAGAGATACAAATGAGAACCCCAATGAGATACAGTTTCACAGTCAGCAGATTGGTGTTACCTGACTTTTAAAGTTTTTGCCAAATATTCATGAAGATAGGGAGTGATGGGAACATTTGTAACCTGATTGTACTTTGGAAAACAGTTTAGAGATCTCTAGTCAAGTCAAACATGTACAAACCTCACCACCCAGAGATTCATCCTAGATACACCCAGGGAAACCTGTGTCTGTCCGGTAGGGGACACGCACACAAGAATGTTTATGGCTGCATTATGCTCAAAAGAACAAAAGAGGGGAAAATGGTGTATAAATAGTTCATACAATAGAATACATCTACAGGAGAATGGATGTATAAATAGTTCATACAATAAAATACCAAAGAGCAAATGAAAATATATGGACTACAGCTGCATACAACCACATGTATGAATCTAACGATTATACAATGGAAGCAAAGAAGCCAGTCCAGTCTTAGAAGAATGGGCAAAGTATGAGACCATTTTATAAGATTCAAAACTGAGTAAGACTGAACAGTGTATTGCTAAGGAATATGTACAAGGGGAGACACCCCCAAAAAACAGAATTATTTTTTGGAGGATGGGCCCCTTGTAGTACAGGCTTGCCCCCACTAGGTAAGTGTTCTAGAAACTCATCAGTATCAGTGTACCAGCTAGCATTGTTGTGAGAGACTGCGTCAGCTTCAGTGAATTTTTTTTCTTTTGGCGACTCTTTCAACACATTTGCCCATTTCATGATGGGTGATTTATTAGCACACCTGCCTACACTGTGTTATTTTTCCCAGAAACGGTGTGACCCCCATGCGTCACCCTCCCTATTCACCCCATCTGGCCCCGAGTGACTCTGTTTTGTTTCCCGGATGAAATAAAGTCCTCAAGGGGAAACGTTTTGCCCATGTGGAGGAGGCAAAACAAAAAACGGCAGAAGAACTAAGAGGCGTCAAAATTGACGAGTGCAAAAACGGTTTTGAGCAGTGGAAAAGACGTCTCAGTAGGTGTATTGCGTCAAATGCGGAGTCCTTTGAAGGTGATGGAAGTTTAAACATGTAAGAGTGAATACACAATTTTTTGTAAATAAATTCTGGGTGTTTAGGGGGTTCCCCCTCGAACACCGGGTATAAAACTATGGAGAAAATAAAGATAACGATGACCAGAAAATGTAGGATAATGGCTATCTCTGATGAGGAATGTAATAATGAATTTAGCATAAGGTGATGTGTCAACTGAATTGCCTCTTCCTTTACTCTTCCCTATCCCTGTTCCAGTATTGAAGTCCTTGTAAGAAGAGATTAGGACATAGCCAAGTGAAAGGCTGTATGTGTTCACAGCAGGAAGGGGGTCATCTGAAATTCAAGGATAGAAGTCTCAGAAGACACCAGCCCTGCCAACAACTTGATCATGACTTCTAGCCTCCAGAATGACGAGAAAGTTAAATTCTGTTGTTTGAGCCACCCAGTCTGTGGTGTTTTGTTATGACAGCCCTTGCAAAATAATTCGGGGCTTCTAAGATTAGGGTCATGGTCTGCTTTTTCAGCTGGGGGGTAGATACCCTGGTGATTATTTTATTGTTGCTTTTCAAATTGTTCTCACACATTTTATACATTCTTTAAGATGTACTTTCCCAATTAAAAAAAAAAATGGGCTCAATGGCTCAGCCTGTAATCCCAGCACTTTGGGAGGCCCAGGCAAGTGGATTGCCTGAGCCCACAGGTTTGAGACCAGCCCGGCAACTTGGCAAGACCTTGTCTTTACAATAAATCAAAAATTAGCCGGGTGTGATAGCGTGTGCCTGTAGTTCTGGCTACTTGGAAAGCAGAGGCGGAAGGGTTGCCTGAGCCCTGCGGGTTGATGCTGGGGTGGCCGTGAGTGTGCGTGCCACTGCACTTCGGCCTAGGGAGACAGGGTGAGACTCCAACTCAAACTAACCAACAAACGAAAAAACCCAGAAATACAGTTACTGCCAAAACATTTCTGGCCTATTGATGAACATTTAATTGATTTATCCAGCAAATGCAGCTCTTTAAGCATTCAACAAAAAGCACAGTTCCATTAGGGTAATCAATATATCATTTTTAAGAAAAGGAATGCTGAATTTCATCAACACTACTTTCTTGGCTTCAATGGGTAACCGTAAAAGAAGATGGAGTGGGTACACACTTTTAAGAAGTCTAAGGCAATTTGTGGTTTTGAATTAAAATAGCTGCAAGTCCTCCTTCTCCATTGATTTCTCCTGTGCCATTCATATCTCAGCTAAAATATATAAAGATCTTCTTACCTCCCTGGAGAAGATGGTATTTTTTTGCAAGATGTTGACATTAGAATCTTCATAACAGCTCTTGTAGGTACTTTATGTGAAACTAGTGCACGTGTTCATGTTTAAACTAGCTCAATTCTTTGGGGTAAAAGGGATGCTGCAAATAATTTATTTTTATTCATAAATACAATGTCAGGATTTCTCTTTAAGATATGTGATATATGTGTTCATATCTTAGGCAAACACAATTTGTAATTAAAGTTATTTATATAAGCACACACAAAACAACTAGTTTCATGCATACAGATAAATATACATACATATGGTGTTTGGCACATCACAGAACATTGAGTCATTTTATTCTAATATTTTATTGTAAACATAATTAATCATCTTGGTTTTCAAAGATATAATTAATTAATACTTATTGGAAATTCTAGAGAAAGCATTATATAAGTGTTTGTAATTAAGTCCAAGTGTCGGCTAATATAAGCAAATATACGCCAAAGTCCCTATGACAAACTCAAACACAGATATACAGGGCTGAGAAACACCTTTACACACTATATGAAAAAGAAACAATGTGTGTTTCATGTCACATAGGACTGAATAGTAATATGAATTTTAAAAATTCAGCAAACAGAGAAATCTATACAATTCTTATACACACCAGTGTCAAAAGATACAAATTAAGAAGTGTGTTTATGCAGGCTTTTGCTAAAGTGAATTTATAAAAAACAAGACCCATTTAAACACAGAAAATATACATAAGAATTTTGTGTATATGGAAATCTGCCAGTTTCACTCTCAAGCTTAAGTCGCTTTAAAATGATATCGTTCATCGATGAAAATCAAAATCTTAAAGCACGTGAGAAAAAACCTTGGGTTTGCACCTGATTTCATCTCCTGAAGGAGAAAAACATTTCCGGTAGAAGAAACAGCATGTGCAAAGGCTCAGCGCTGCACAAAACTTGGTGTGTTTAAGGAACTGGCAAGGCCAGGGTGGCTAGGGCTAAGTGAGTGAGGAGAAGGGCAAAATAGGTGGGAATGGAGGCAGGCAAGGCCAGGCCACAGGGACAGGACATCGCAGGCCGTGCTGAAAAGTCAGCGTGCATCAGCAGTGTAGGGAAAGCCAGGACAGACTTGTTTTCAGCAGGTTTAGATTGATCAGGTTGGGTTGTTAATGACATCCTTTCGTTGTCACTGGAGAAGAGATAGCCAGGAGGACAGCAAAGACAGATGTGAAGGAACCTGGATTGGAAGGGTTTTGCAATAACCCAGATAAGAGAGGATTGTGGGTGGAGCTGCAGCAGGATAGAGTCATGAAGCCGGGACAGGAAGGGATGTGTTTCAGAAGGCAAAACTCACAGGACTTTTCGTGGATTAGATGGAGTTGGTGAGGGAGCAGGACGCCTCAAAAATGAATTCTCCTCTCCAGTACAAGCAGTCAGGGAAATAAAGGTCCTCACCATGGGAACAAGGAAGACCAAGGAAGCAGTTGATGGGGTGAGAGGGAGCATGGGGGGTCAAGACAGTCCCCAAGAGCATCTGGCCGAAGAACAGGGGTGCTGGGCCATGTCTGTGCCATGCGGGAGGGTATTGTGTTTTCCAGCTCTTGCCCTGGGCTCCTATACATGGAGTCTCAGAACGTTCCCAAGAAGAAAATAGACTTTTCTTTTCCTCCATTGAATATGCCAACGGAGCGTCTTCAGATCTTGGCAATCCAAATGTTTTCAACTGTTTTCATGTTAATCTTTCAGAATCATCCAGAAGTGCTGAATGTTCGAATACAACTGGAAAGCAAAGAACTAATCCTAAATCTGGAAAGAAATGAGTAAGTCAGATTAATTCTTGTTTATTGCACGATAGGAGAAAGTTAAGACAACATGGATGGAAGAGTGCTGTGTGATTTATGTTGACATTTAGAGAAACAGAGCTAAATGTGTGGATTCGTAATCCAAATTTGCATTTGAGACTGGAATTAACTTCAAAACATTCAATGGAAAATTAAAGAATTTCATCACTCTAAAAAGGAACTTTGTAACTCAGCAAGTGTTTTTTTCATAGTTCCGATGTTTTGTTTTGTTTTTTTCAGAGCCTGGTTTTTCAAGGATTTAAGCATCCCCTGTTCTATTCAAATAACAACGTTTCATAATTAGTTGACTTTTGACAATTCCTGGATTATATAAGAGGAAACAGCTTCAAATGGATAGAAACTCTTTTCTCTCTGAGAAATACCAAGAGTTTATTTTATCTTTCAAAGCTTAACTCCAGTGGTTTGAGCTATTTATTTCCTCTTTTTATTGAAAAATTTTGTCTTTCTTTGGAAAATTATATAAATTTCCAGAAAATGACATCATATATTTTTTCTGACCACATGGACATTATCGCATATTTTTGTATGCCTTACCAATAGAAAAATATGTCCACCTACAAGCATAAATAAAAACAACTCATTTTCTTGTCATTCTTTCCACTCTGGCTAGCCCCAAAGAGTCCTCAGATCCAAATGTCCCTTAAAATTCTATTTCATTAGGACTAGGAAAGACGAGCCTACTGGTTTCTTCTAAGAAGCAATCTGTATTTAAAGTTATAAACGTCTACTTCAATGTTCCAAGTCCTGCTTGATTCAAAACAGCAGTGTATCTCTTCTAGAAATACTGGTGTACCCGTTCCTGTTACTCACCCATCAGCAAAATGCTGAGTTTTGCTAAAATGGCAGTATAGAGGGCAGACTCACAGGAAGGAGTTCCCCCAGGGATATGGAGTCACAGAAACCTGACTCAGCGTCTCCATGTAAAGAGTCAGCTAATGTACTTGTATCAGTGCTTTGATGCTAAACCCAACCTTCAGTATCTCATGATGCAATATATTAAAATGTATGGAAAATCACCTGGCTTGCTCCCTGGGATCTGAAACTGGCCAATGTATTTTTTTTTCTTACAAGCCTACCCCTCGCTGTTAAATTGGATCAAAAGCTTTGTAAACAGGAAATCATGTGTCTTAAGCTTTTCTTGTGACTCGATGATCTTAAAATAGAAGTTCAGATGCATGTATGAGATAATCAAGTATCTGACCAGAATACTATATATTGCTTTTGATGTGTCTCTCTTAGCAAAGTACCTATTTTTGTAGGCTTTCTTTTTTTTCCATGTAAGAATATTGTAGGGCGTTTAAAGTTTTATACATATCTGTTTAGATATAGCTTTGAAAATATAACTCAGTGGAGGTATTCCCTGAAAGATCAAAAGAAAATAAGACTCCCATGGAGAAGCATTTTCTCAGTGGGTGGTTGTGAGGGGCAGATGGATTTCGGAGCTTCTTCATTGCACCTTGTTAGACTGCTGGAGGTACGTGGTGCACGGCATGGGGGAGGTGGCTTCTGAACTTTGTATTTGGTGATGCAGGTGCAGTCAGAGAAGCCAAAATAGACTTCATAAAACTCTAAAGTGATTTATTTTACTGCGAAAGGAATATCATGCCCAAAGAAGAAAGTTGAACACAGGGGGAGGGGGAGGAGGTTAGAACAAATAACAAATAAAAAAAGTGTGTGTGTGTGTATGTGTGTGTGTGTTAACCCTGGTTAATATTTTGGTGACTTATATAGATTTTTTTTCTTTTAAATAAAGCTTTGCTTCTTTTGTCTTCTTCATCGGTATCCTAGTCTGCATGCAATTTAATATCCTGCTACTTCATTTAGCTTTATAATGGACATACATTTCCATAGAGAAATAATTTCTTAAAGCCCATATGGTTCCTGAGTTTGTAAAGTGGCTTAATAGCCTTCTCTGTGGGCCCTTTGAAAATGATTTACCTTTCATTACTGCAGATAGTATATTACATGTTGACTCCTAGACAGTAGCTAATTTGTATAAATATCATTTTTTAAAGTGCCTTAATTTTTTCTCTTCCAATTCTCTGACTTTCAGGAGATAACCTCAAAATTAGAAAAGTTGAAGACATAAAACTATCTCTTCTCAATTTACTTTTCTCTTCTCGACCTCACTGTCAACCTACATTTTTGAAATATATAGAGAGTATTTAATAATATTCCCATGCTATTCGATAGTTTTATTTTAATTGTATTACTTGTACAGATTTTAGAGATGCGATTCTGTTAAGAGTACTATTTTCATAATTAGAACATGCCAATATTGCTATTTTAATAATGCATTACCCAAAATACTTAAGTATAACAATTTTTTTGAAACAGATTACATGTCTATTTCAAATGGACTACGCCTTTGAGGCAATGAATATTAGAAATTCTACAGTTTCATGAGTACTGTGAAATGCTTATATACAACTAACTTGTAGTGCTGTCAGACACAAAATGTAATTAACCATTCAATATAGAATAGAATTTTTAGTTTGCATCATCTTTCGACCAATAGATCCAATTCAGAGAGTTTATCCAAATGAAGCTATAAGAACCCAAACATAAAAATATAAGCATTTAAGTATTTAACAGTCAGTACAATGGAGGGCCTGACCAATGAGAAGGTTAGCTGGTCGGTACCCTGCTTCAATGTCTTCAGACCCAGAGTCATCCTTGTGCCCAAGGATATTCTTTGCAGCATTTTTCCTAAAAATACATCAATGGGAGATTGATTAAATAAATGATGGCTCAGCAACTGAAAATGATGGAGACTTTTATTATTGTAAAAAAAATTCATGGTATAATCAATGGAAACAGGATGTTAGAAAATAGATTACAGGCCAGGCATGGTGGCTCAAGCCTATAATCCCAGCACTTTGGGAGGCCGAGGCAAGAGGATTGCCTGAGCCCGCAGGTTCGAGACCAGCCTGGGCAACTTGGCAAGATCATCTCTACAATAAATAAAAAAATTAGCCAGGCGTGGTAGCACGTGCCTGTAGTTCTGGCTACTTGGAAGGCTGAGACAAAAGGATCGCCTCAGCCCAGCAGGTCGACTCTGGGGTGACCGTGAGTGTGCCACTGCACTCCAGCTTGGGCAATGGAGTGAGACTCCAACTCAAAAAAAAAAAAAGAAAGAAAATAGATTACATAGTATTTAGTTTTTATTTTAAAATGATACACATGACGCGTATTTCTGAGTAGTAAGATTATGAAAGATGTTTACTTTACTGTCTTAATAATGTTTTATGACAAAGATGCATTACTTTTAAAATGAGGGAAAAAGTGGTATGGAGATCACTCAAAGAACTAAAAGTGGATCTACCATTTGATCTAGCGATCCCACTACTAGGTTTCTACCCTAAGCAACAGAGTCCTTTATATTAAAGACACCTATACCCGCATATTCATCGCAGCCCACTTTATAATTGCAAAGCTGTGGAATCAACCTAAATACCCATCAACCGACCAGTGGATAATGAAAATGTGTTAGATATATACCAGAATACTCCACAGCCATAAAAAAAGAACGAAATCACGTTCTTTGCAACAACATGGATGGAGCTGGAGACCATCCTAGGTAAACTGACTCAGGAACAGAAAGCCAAATAATACCTATGAATGTTCTCATTCATAGGTGGGAGCTACATGGTCACAAAGATGGAACTAATAGACACTGAGGACAACAATAAGAGGGGAGAGGGGAGGGGGTGACTGTTCAGAGACTACCTGTGGGGCACAGTGTTCAGTACCTGGGGAACAGGTTACCTGAGACCCAGTCCCTACCATTATACAATATGTCCATGTAGCAAACATGCATGTGTACTCCCTGACTCTAAAAGAAAAAGAAAAGAAAAACAAAGACAAAATAAAATTAAGGGGAAAAAAAACTTTCTTATTTTGAAGGAGAAAAGCCACTGTAAAAACTTGATAATGATTGAAAGCAAAAATGTTAAAATATTTATTATTCATAAAACGAAAATGGTCAGAGGCCATTTTGAAAGGCTTTGAAGGCCTCCAGCAACTTTCGAAGAGCAAAAAACTTCTGTCAACTGAATACTGGGTCTTTAAATAGCCAGAAATTTGTTAGATTGAAAACCTACTTAGAAACCGTGACCTAAATAAAAATAACCCAGTCCCTTAAATTATAAGAGCTAGAATCTATAGCGAATGCTGAAAGAGAGTCCCCGAACTCACCCTACTCAAAATGCTTCCGTGGTAAACCAATTATTCACGGCATAGGGCTGAATTTTTATTAAATAGTTTTTCAGGGAATCTCTTTTATTTACCTTCCAACATCCCTAATTTGTGCAAAGATTGGATGCTGCTAACTTAAAATCTGTATTTGTATAGCCATAATTGAATGTTTAAAGAAACACAAAACTTCCCCTGAGAGGCATTCTTTGCAATGTTGCTGTCTGCCTGTGGAACGGCAGAAACCAGGTTTATAACTTTCATAACCCTACAGAATCCCCAGGGACTCTAAGGCCATTCCTCAAACAGGTGCCGTGTGGAACTGCATCTTTGATCAAAATGCTTTATTGCACAGACTGGCCAGCGTAGACATCCGTTTTTCCAGTTTAGGATAATTAAGAGTGATGGCCATAGATCATACTCCCTGCATCTCTCAAGCCCAGTGAGCATTCTGTTCTCAAGCCTGTTCCCGTCACTGATTGAAGCCAATTGCCATGGGAGGTCCATGCCCCCGCTGAATTTATAGTTGGGGGTATCCCTGGGCTAGAAGAATTTCAACATTGACTTTTATTTTGTCTGGAACAATTTCAAACATCACTCAAGGGGCAACTGTAATGTGTTCACTCTAGAACAATAGCAGAAAAGGGCATTTTAAAACTGTCAGATATGGGTATAAATATTTGGGAAGGCATTTATTTTAGATCGTCTCAGAATATTATGGTGCAGGATGGAGAAATGTGGCCAGTGTGGAGATAGCATTAGATGGATTAGAAGTTGGTTGAATATTATTAATATATTCCTAATGACATTAATAATATTGTTAATAGCCAGCGGCTACGCATCCCTCATTCATGTTGACCTGATCTGCGTTGAGATGGGGGACCGAGACTGTTGCTGGTGGCCGCAGGGCTGCGTGCATGGTCTCATCTTGGCCAACAGTTTTGTCGGCCGTTTCTATGAAGACATAGAAGGTGTGCTGATCACATTTCCTGGCAGTGCAAAGCTGGGGGGATAACTGCTCAGCATGACAGAATCTGGATTATCAAGATTTCAGCAGTTTGGATCAATGGGCCAAGACTAACAAGATGAGATTTAATGGGGATAAATATAAAATCCTATGCTTGGGTTAACAAAAAATAAGTGTTGCAAGCTCGGAAGGAAATTTGCTAGTGGTTCTCGTAAATGAGATCTGCAAACTCTAAAGGAACCCCTGAGGTAACGTGGCATCTAGGTAACTGTCACCTGAGCGTGCAGGGGGATGCTATGGTGGGTTCTGGACTGGGAGATCGTCCTTCTGTTCTGAAGGGATTCTGGCCAGGTCACAGCCTGAGCCCCGCACCCCGTGCTGTTCCCAGCATGACCCCCGAGAGCCACCTGCCACTTTCACTTTCTCATTTCCGCCACCGACCTTTCCCTTTCTCTCCCACCAACCAGGGATGTCTTTAAGTTCAGGAGCAGGGTCTCAGCGTCCTGCCCCAACTGTCACCCACACAGCCTGGCTTGTCACAGGCACTCGATAAGCACTCCTCAAATGAGTGAAAGATGGAGCCTGGACAACTTAGACCAAGCCGGGAGCGAGTCACCGGGAGGTTGAAGGTCTGTTCTGGGTGTTGCGAGAGACAAGTCAAGGAGGACAGCCTCTGGAAAGGACCCAGGCTTTGGACTTAGGAGCCCAGGCTTTGAAATCAGCTTTGCTTCCAGCTATTCTCTCCATTTCCGTGTCTGCAAAGTGAAATAAACATCGGTACAGTCAGTGCAGAAAGATTAGAGCTTGCGTTATTTTTGATGGTCAGGTTTGAATGACTCAGTCACATTTCTCTGTGGATCCAGCAATATTCATTATTTTGCCTAATGGTACCCTTGGCTCCACTGTAACTATGTTCTGTTTCAGACTGTCTAAATGAATGAAAATCAGGTTATGTCTCCTCTGTTCCTGTAAATCTTTATATTGGCCAAACATCTCAATCCTGACAAGACCTGGGAAGGATCTGCTGGGTTAATCCTTTGGGTCCCTGCTACTCCATGGCTCTTAATTTTACAACTTTGATGTTCTCAGGATTGGTCTCTTTGCATCTTTGTTTGAGTATAGAGTGCTATTCCTTCTCACTTCTACTCCTTCAGAAGAAGCCCAGGCTATCCTTTGGAACCAGAAGCTCCAAACTGCCTGGTTGTTCTATCGATGAAACAAATGAGAATACAGCCATATCTCAGAAACTCACCTATCTACCTTCATATCTCCATCCCTCAGTTTCCCTTCTACTGTCCGCAAAACTTTATGAGGCTATGAATGTCAATGAAGTCATTTGTTCATTCACTCCTTCACCTAGTCATTTCTTCACAACTATGTGTTTTAACGCCAGGTGCCGAGATTGATCCTGGAGGCAGAGCGGTAGGCAGGATGAGGTTCTTGTCCTCTTTGAGGTTAGCCAAGGAGCCCAGCACTAAACAGAGCATTGTGAAAATAGTAACTGCATGACCGTACTGCTCAGGGCTGAGGAGGAGAGATAGGGGGCCCTAGCCCAATCTTGGTATGGGAGAAACGTGATGAAGTGGCATTTGAGCTGTGCACAAATTGAGGCAAGCTAGGAAAGAAGGGCAGAGGGTAGAGAGAGAAAGAACAGCATATGTAAAGACCCTGAGGGAGGAGGAAGAAGATTTTCAGGTACTAGGAAGGTCAATGTGCCAAGGGGCAAGAAAGGGAGTGGTGAGACAGGGGACTCCAGGACATGCAGGGTTGTATGTGCGGTGATAAGGGTCTCGCATTTATTCATAACGATGGCGGCCTACCAGGGAAGAAGAGGCTTGTAGGCAGAGCAATAACATGGCAAGATTCATTTTTTTTAAGACCATCTGGCTGCATGTGAAGACTAGATTGGAAGAGGTGAAGAGTGGATGTGGCCCAGTGGATGTGTTGCTGTTGCCCAGGGAAGAGCTGATGATGACTTGGGCCAAGAGGAAGGGATGAGGAGTTGAGGCACGTTCAAGAGACAGAATCTGATGAGCCATTCAACGTGTGGCGTCATGGAAAGGGAGACATCAAGGACAATGCTTCTACATAAAATACTGAGAGAACAGTGACACCTTTGATCAGGCTAGGGGACTCTAGCCAAAGACCGAGGAATTGCCCTTTGAGCAGTGGCATGGGACACAAAGATGCAGATCACAGAAGACATGGTTCTGAGAGTCTGGGAGGAGGGCAGATATTGGGCTTAACAGAAACCTGTCTGTGGGTGACCTAGGGAGGGCCTGCATGCGGAAACGGGGCATGGCATTTCTTTGGGATTCATGGATGCTTGCCGCTGACCTAAGTATAGTAGCAGCTGGTTGCTTTGAGCTGGAGAGCACAACCCTGTCGTGGGTAGAACACAGCGAGACATTGGCTGTGGCCCTGACAGTGTCTGAATCGCCATCACAACCCAAGGCAGCACCAATGCTCCATGAATGTCTAAGCTAAAGCCTAGCGAGGGAGCCTCTGGCCCCAGGCCCACTCCCAACCTTTCCTTGCTACAGCTATCTCCATGCAGTGGGTATTCATATCTACCAGGAGCTCACACATACATTATTGTTCCCCTTGAAGCCTAGAGCATTGCTTCAGGACCACCACCATCAGGACCACCTGGGGAGCTTGCTAATAAGACCAGTGCCTGGCCTTATCTCTCTGTGTTGAGCCAGAATCCCCAGCTATAGGGCTTGGGGACCTATATTTTTAACACATTCTTCCAGGAGTTATATTCACCAGCCATATGTGGCTATTTAAATTGAAATTAATTTATATGAAATTAAAATTTTAGTTGCCTGGTCATACCAGCCACAGTTCAAGTGTTCAGTAGCCACAAATGGCTATATGGACATTTCTATCATCACAGAAAGTTCTGTTGGACAGTGATGGGACTGGCAAGGACATGCCAGCCCATTGGATCCTTCTCATTTGGGGCTTCTGTCTTAGCTCACTGCCCAAGGGAATGTTCTTTCCCACAGGGAGTGACCACACCTCCCCAGGTTGCCGAACGCCTGGGGCATAATAAGCCCTGCTCAGAGAGTCAGGTGGCACCAGACGGGTCACATCTGCCCACCTTGATAAAGGGATGATTGTGCAGTCGAAAATTCTCTAAGCACGACCATAGACAAGGAATTGACACAAGCTACTGGGACTTCAGCAATCTAACTAGACCAAACTCCTTCAGATTTAAGTTAAAATCTCTCAGCCTTAACATTTAAGATCTTTTTAATTGGGCTACATTTTGTTTCCTGAATAAGAGCTCAATTCCCTGGAGCTTCTCCCCTCGTTTCAGTCTTTGAATTTGTGCAGACGTGGAGAAAGGTCAGCGCACCATTTTTAGAGTTTTTTGTTCCTCCACCCGACTTAACCTGAAAGTACCTAGACTGGTTAAGATCAACCTTTTTAAAACAGACCCCTCTGGGTTTCTATTTGAGAGTGTGGCATCCTTAAGTGAACTCTTTAAAAGTTAGGAGAATTAGAAGAGGGCATGTGATATGGAAGTGGAGTTCCTCATTTGATTACATCACTTGCAATCCTTCACTTCGTCTGTGGATTTATGGCTTTCTGACAAAATTCCTACTGCAGCCTTTGGTTCCTCTCCTCGGCACTACATCCCAAATGGACAGTGATGGTTGTGCTGGTTCTTTCCGGATGGTCTCTGGCAGCTGAGGAGAAAGCCAATGCCGTCTTTGTGACTATCATCGCACCCTCTCCTCCCCTGCGCTATGGCCAAGGTGGTGACACGCAGATGCTAGGCAGGCTGGTGCATTCATGGCCTGCATCTTCTTGACTTTTCCTAGTTGTTGCATTCTCAAAGAAAGGCCGCAATGCTTCTGTTTGTGTGATGCACCAAGACTCTTCGTGGATCACTTAAGATAATACAACTAACTCTGGAAGCTTGAAATCTTAACATCATTTTGCTGAGGAAACACAGAGTCTGCTAGATTCTTGTACTATACTGCCACAGGAAACCAAAACCCCGAGTTACTTCTTTTCAGAAATGTTTACTCACACTCATCATCCGAGTGGAGTTAAACCCATGTCTGTGACTGGCCGTGTTTCATAATGTGTTTAGATAAACCCCAGCTTGGTAGTTATAGCTGTTTTCTTGATTCCTTCTTATTGGTTACTTAACTTATTTATATTAACTTTTCACACTGAGATAATAAAAGGCTATAATAGAATTTTATTTACCAATACCTTATTTGTCGTATGCTAATAGCACGTGGCATGACTTTATTCCTCATTGTAGGTAAAATCTTCAGTAAACACTGGACTCCATCAAAGATTTATTTGGGCCATTACACACCATTCATAGCAGCAGCATTCACAATCGTCAAAAGGTGGAAACACCCCACCTTTCCACAAACAGATGAATAAACAAAATGTGCTCGTACATACAATGAAAACTTATTCGGCCTTAAAAAGGAATGAAATTCTGACCCATGCTGCCACAGGGCTGAACTCTGAAGACAGAATGCGAAGTAATGTAAGTCAGATACAAAAGGACAAATACTATGTCGTTCTACTTATATGAGGACCTGGAAGAGGCATACCCATAAAAACGGAAAGTAGAATGCTGGTTGCTCAGGGTTGGAGGCATTCGAGAATGGGAAATTGTTATTTGATGGGGACAGAGTTTCTGTTTGGGAGGATGAAAGATTTAAAGAGGTAGATGGTAATGATGGTTGCACAACGTTGTGAAAGCGTGTGCTCAATGCCACTGAATTATACACTTATAAATGGTGAAACCCATAACTTTTATGTTATGTATATTTTGTCCCAATTAGAAAACAAAGCTGAGCTCCTAGTGTGTTTTTTATTATCAGACAAAAGTCTCCCTGTCCTTCATGAAGGCATATAATATGGAGTAGGAGATGGCCAACCATTTTTCTAAATCTTGCTGTTTATTTTGTTTTTTTCTCTAAGAAAATTATTCCATCGCTCTGCTCTGTTGAGGCCACTGTTCACAGCTGATAAACAAGGTTGTGGCTATGATGCGACTCCCACAAGCCGACCTGACTTTCCTTGACATTCTGGCTCTGACTGAGACCCCGCCTGCTCTTTCTAGAACTGCCTCCGTATCCCTAACAGAGAAGGAGATGATGGACAGGGTTAGGATTTGGATTTGGGGACTAGACTGTTTGAGGACAAGACCCCTCAGCCCCTTCATTTTAAAATGGAGAGAATTATGCCTTCCTCCCAGAGTTTTGGGAGACTATCAGACTTGGCATGCGTGGCACTGGGCTGCCTTCCAAGGAGGGTATGGAGCCGTGCTGGCATTGCTCTCCCTGTATCTTTCTCCTCACCATAGCCCTTTCTCTCCATAGAAAGAGGAATAATGTCCTGGGGTCTCACCTGCTTCCATCTTGCTTCCCCCGTCTCTTGACTCCGCCTGTCCCTGGACTGGGGCCCACCCTCCTCCTTCACTGTCGTGGTCAGCCTGCGTCACGCGAGGGCCTTGCCTCATCCCAACCTTCACCTGCTGTTCTTGTCACCTGAGGGTTTGGAAACCCCGTTCCACGAACTTTCCCTCATTGATTGATTTGTTTATTTACTTACTTATTTTTTAAAGATGCAGGGTACAATTCAGGGTTAGGGATACAAGTGTTCATTATGCAGGTACCCTTGTTGAGGAGGTGTGCCCCCTCCCTTCTCCAGGCAGATTCCCACGACTGCCAATCCTGCTTCCCTGCCCCCTCCCGGCAGTTTCCCCCTACTGCCAACTACTCTCATATAGTATTACGATAATTGTTCAAGGTCCACTTATGAGTGAGAACATGTGATACTCAGTTCTTTGTTTCTGTGATAGATCGCTCAGTATTATAGACTTCTAAGTCCATCCAGGTTGCTGTGAAGTTCATGATTTTGTTCTTCTTTCTGGCTGCGTAGTATTCCATCATGTATATGTACCACATTATTTTAATCCAGTCCTCTTTTGATGGGCAGCATGGTTGGTTCCATATTCTTCCTCCTGTGAACAATGCTGCGATAAACATACGTGTGTATCTTTTTTATAGAGTGATTTGAGTTCTTCCGGGTATATTCCCAGGAGAGGGATTGTGGGGTCATATAGAAGGTTGATTTTTAGATCTTTTAGGAAACACCAAACTGTTCTCCACAGAGGCTGTACTAGTTTACACTCCCACCAACAGTGTAGAAGTGTTCCCTTTTCGCCGCATTCTCTCCAGCATCTGTTGTTTTTTGAGTTACTGATGATGGCCATCCTGGCTAGAGTTAGGTGGTATCTCAGAGTTGTTTTAATTTGCATTTCTTTGAGGACTCATGAGGCCGAGCATTTTTTCATGTATCTGTTGTCTGCTCATACGTCTTCTTTTGAGAACTGTCTATTCATATCTTTTGCCCACTTTGTAATGGGGCTGTTTGTTTTTTTCTTTTCCGCACGTTTGAGTTCCTTGTAGATCCTAGATGTTAGGCCTTTGTCAGACATACAGTTAGCAAATATTTTTTCCCAGTCTGTGGGCTGTCTCCCCGCTCTCTTGGTGGCTTCTTCGGCTTTGCAGAAGCTTGTCAGTTTGACGGGGTCCCACTGTCTATCTTATCTCTTATGGCT
>CAUYQG010037839.1:0-19380 GCA_963574415.1 Tarsius wallacei | reverse complement strand
GTTTTACATTTAGGTCTTTGATCTATTTAGAGTTGATTTTTGTGTATGGTGATAGGTAGTAGTCTTGTTTTAATTATCTGTGTGTGGTCAGCCAGTTTTTCCCAGCACCATTTGCTGAATAGGTCCTCCTCTCCCCAGTGGTTGGTGGTGGAGGCTTTGTCGAAGATGAGTTAGTTGAGGAATTGAGGTTTTGCTTCTGGAATCTCTATCCCTTTCCAATACCAGGCTGTTTTGATTATTGTAGTTTTATAATAAAGTTTAAAGTCTGGGAGTGTGATACTTCCCACTTTGTTTTCTTTTGCTGAGGATTGTTTTGGCTATTCAACATTGTTTATGTTTCCATATAAATTCCTGTATTGTCATTTCCAGGTCTGAGAAGAATGCTGCTGGTAATTTAATGGGTATTGCATTAAATCTGTTGATTGCCTCAGGTGGGTAGAATAATTCTTACCCTGGCATAGTATGGTCCCTGACACACAGTAATGTTTAAAAGAAGTTTCTAAATGCAAATCTTAAACTTACATTTTACTATTTTACAATACAATGTATTCAAAATCCTACCATAGCTCTCTATATCTGGTTAACTTCCCTGACTAACTTTTAAAGCCCTCTGTTACCTGACCACACTCTCTGTGCCAAACACATTTCTCATCACTCTTCTGAGTACCACGCTCTGTGCAAACCAACGAAAGGGCACACTGCCTTTCCCCTTCTCACTGTCATTAGGTGGTTGTCCTCACCTGTACATCTTTCCCTTTCCTCTTCCTTATATAAAAAACAAATTTGTATTAAACACATACTCTGTGCTGGGCACTGTACTGAGTATATTATTGGCATTATTTATTTCAAGGGTCACGATATTATTAACTATTTTACCAGTGAGTAAACTAAGGCCTTAAAGAAGAGATGTAGCATATATAAGATAACACATTTAGTAAATGGCAGAGTCATGCCTTGGTCTCAGCTTTATCTGTAGCAAAACCCTTGCTTCTAGCACCTGTGCTGTGTTCTCTGCTGTGGACCCAAACTGTCTGTCCTACAAGACTGAGCTAACCCTCACTTACTCCATGAAGTGGAAGGCAGCTGTAGGCTTCACTGGATCAAAGGCAACACCAAAAATTTTATTTAAGCACATCAAAGTCTGGAAACCAAATAGAGAATCAGTGAGAACACTTCATTATCCTTTGCAAAAAGTGCCTTCCGGGCAAACAGGGAAATAGTGAAGCTCACTGAATACTTAATACTTGAGTCTTGTCCCAGGAAGACATTAGCTGAGGCTCGTCTTTTTTAAAACAGTCAGAAGCATGAAAACAAATATGATAAATGCTTTAGGGAAATCATTCTAAACTTTGATTTTAACACCATTTTAAGTGAAAAGGGTATTTTAGAATGAACCAGTCAGTCTGCTCAGGTCTCATCTCTGTGCTCTTCTTCCCTTTGTGCTTGTGTTAGGGGTTCCTCACTCACACCTGCAGAACCAGCCATGGTCACCTCAGAGGTGAGGCAGGAGGAATTTAAGAGCTCTAGCCTTACATTGACTGAGGATTGTCATCATTTAAGCTACTCTAGCCCTGATCGTTTACTCAGTTTCAAAAACTAAGAGATAACAGATAAGTGTATAAATATACAGGTAAGTTTATGTTATTATATAAATATGCATACATTTTCCTACATCTATAACTATATCCATATCTATATATCATGCTAGCCAACTAACTACATAGATATATCTGTATGCCAGTCACCTGACAGGTGATTTGGCACAGTTTAACACTTATAAAGTCCTGCTACACACCATGTCCTAGCAATACAATTATAATAAGATCTGGTTCTTGTCCCCAGATAGTTTATAGTCAGCATTATTCACCTAAAGCAGCGGTCCCCAAGCTTTTTGGCATCAGGGACTGGTTTCATGGAAGACAACTTTTTATTGACTTTTTATTGTCTTAAAGGGCACATTTATTATGCACTGTATTTCTATTATTATTACGTTGTGATATATAATGAAATAATTATGATTCTGAAATTATTATTTTGATATGAGTCTGCAAGCAATTGATTTATTACAGTCTCTGTGCAGTCAACCCCCATTGCTCATGCTAATCTGTATTTGCAACTGCTCCCCTACACTAGCAGCACTGCCTCAGCTCTACCTCCATCTCAGATCATCAAGCATTAGATTCTCACACCGTTCACCATAGGGTTCATGTTCCTATGAGACTCTACTGCCGCCGCTGGCCTGACAGAATGCAGAGCTTGTTCGGCAATGTGAGTGATGGAAAGCAGCTGTAAACACAGATGAAGCTTTGCTCGCTTGCCCGCCTGCCCCTCTTCTCCTGCTGTGCAGTCCAGTTCCTAAAGGGTCTGTGGCCCAAGGATGGGGGACCCCTGACCTAGAGGTTATCTCATTCAGTCATCAAAGTAACCCCATCATGCAGTTATTATTTTCAACAGGATTATTTAAAAGACCAGGGACATGCAGAGAAATTAAACAACTTGCTCAAGGCTGTGCGGAGACTAGGTGGTCGATGTCTCTGCTCCCAAAATACACACTCTTCTAGTCTTGATATACTGCCTCCTCCTCTGAGTCTTTCCAAGATCCGGTCTTCAACTTTGATCCTATTTCTAGCAGTTCAATCCATATATCAATGGACTTGCCTGATTCCTCTCCCAATAGCCTCTAGGATTCCTCTAGAAATTTCCTAGGCACTGAAATTCTTCCTCTAAACCCCAGGTGGTGCTCTATCACTTGAGGTGGTTGCTTGCCAGATGTCACAGCCGGGCACCTCAGCTCTCTTTCTGGGTCTCCTTGTTCAAGGAGGAGAGGGCCACAGTGTTGGGTCCCTCTGGCTTGTCTTCCCAGTGGTGACCTCCCTAGTGCTCCCAGTTTCACCAGGTGACACCAGTCACCTCTCTCCCTGCCCTCTGGATACCATGCTCTGCCCAGCACCCACACACCCTCTCAGACCTCATAGACCTGACTGGGTGTGTTCTACGTTCTTGCCTCTCCATATGTGCCCCATTCCAAGGTGCTTAATCAATTCATGCCCGGCCACATCCCACAATACAATAGGAAGTGGCATAAATGCATTCAATCTTCCAGCAGAGTAGTCTGTCAATAAGTAACAGCAGATATAAAATGTCACACAGGAAAGGGATTCCACATCAGAGGAGAGAGGACTGGAGGGAAGGAGGCAATGGTCTGCATCAGTATCTTTCTCTTTCACACACTCATATATGCATACACATGCACACTGCTTCTCTCTCTGTCTTCCTCTTTCCTCTCTTTTTTTATGCATACAGTCTTTCTCTCTCTTCTACACACTCTCCTCTCCCTCCCCACCACCACACCCCTAAATTATGGTTCTCTGGAACTGAAAATGAGAGCAAGGAATCTTCACCAAAGACAAAGTGATGGGATCAGAGTCATTTGCTATGAAGCTGGCTACACTTAGGCTGTCGGACCCCTCCCATGCACTGGCCTCTATGAGCACTGGGATTGTTGAGTATTCTGTGTGGTAAAGGAAAGCCAGGGAACAACAGGAAGCATTTCATGTAAGCATTTCTGAAAAATTACCTAAAGAGATCTCTGAAGAAAGGGATATGAATCTCCTAGGAGCGATGCTGTGATTTACTTTCTCATTATAAACAAGTATTTACTTTATTGTGTAGGAGAGTCAGAGATTACCTCCAATCCCCCTTAAGCTCTTATGTGGGCTCTTCAGCTGGACCTAGAAACCAAACTGATTCCAGGAAGATTAACGAGAGAAAACCATACGCATTTTGTTAGTTTTACAAGCACATGTGGATCTCACAAGAGAGTGAAGTCTGAAGAAATGGCCAAAGCAGCATGCTTTTATACTTTTTAGACAAAGGACAATAAATTTGAGAAGAAATGACAGGGCAAAGAAAATATGGTCAAGGGTAGTAAATTTTCTAGGACAGTCACTAGGAAACATATGAGTATTGTAAAACTAGTGGAAGATGAAGGCTACTTCATTAAATATATTTATTCAGGTCCATTGTAATCCCCAGTTCCCAGTCTCTGGTGAAAAGGACTATCTTCCCACCCTAGTGTAAGGAAGGTACCCCTCCCAGAGAAATCTTTATGGATAGTTGCATGCATGAAGAGAGGTCAACTAGCCCTTTCTGAAACTATAATTTCCCCAATATTTGTAACTTGAAATAATCAATGTAGGGGATGAAATGTCTTTCACTTCTTCAATACCCAAGTTAATATTAATAATTTTGTACTACATTAATAAGGATCCCCAAATTGAATGAGTTATGGGTACCAAAAAGCTGAGATTTGCTCCTGAGGAAGGGAATATTGGTACTGAAGAAACAAGGAAACTTAAAAATTACACTGAGATTTAAAACATCAAGAGGGAAATCTAAAGTGTCAACCCATTGGAAGAAGAAATGGCAGTTAGGAAAGTGGTATAGATTCAGAAGTGGTACAGATTCAGATTCAGGAGTCTAGTTATAAGCAAACAAAGAGGGAAGAATTCAAAAAATTGCCTAAGTGATTGTAGTGAATGGTTAGGGCAAGGCAGGGTGTTAGGGACCCAACCAAGAGAGCTGGAATTGGTTCTGAGGCTGCAGTCCAAGCAGAGGAAACTAGGCCATTAGTGCCATTGCACAGACTGTGCAGATGGTGGGGAAGCGGAGGGGAAAGCCACTGACTGGTGGACACATAGGCACCATCGCCAACCCTAACACATTGCACCCCAGTAGTGGGTTGGGTGTCTTACACTGAAGGCTGCACCAGGGATTCCTCTAAGAAGATACAGTGCTTAGCCTGCAATTATCAGGACAAGCAGCAGAATCTCATCCATAAAGAGGGAATACAAGTATTATCTAAATCGTAACATACTAGGGATGGTTCAAATCAATGGTGTAGAGAAAATGTGTGGCCTGATGCTGGAGAACCAGTCCTAGAGAACCACTTGAGCTCTCTTGAATGTGATACTACTTTGAATATGATCAGAAGAAAAGGAGTTAAAAGTTTTCCGGTATGAGAGTTGCAAATTCATTCAAAGGGAGTCATGCTGCAGGAAGAAGCATGACTTCTAATTTGTACTTTTAAAAGAAATCACCAACACTATGTAAAAATGCAGTTTATGAGTTTCCTTATTGATTTAATAAATTTCTTAGTAGCAAATCTTTGTCTCCTCAGTTGGTTAGTAATTGGTTAGTTTTTCTTTGCAGTAATAGTAATATCTTTAGTGTTCCTTGTAGTAATGACTATCATTACTATATTTTATTTTCTAAATTGATTTTGTACTCTAATATCACTCTGCTGTGTTCACTTGTCTCGTGAGAAAACATTTAGACATTTCATTTCGATGTCATTTTTGTGGTCCTCCCCCACCACTGCCCTTCACCCTCAGAAGGTGAAGCCTCTTATGAGTTGACTTGGTGATATCTGTCCACAGATAATTTCTCCAGCCCCAGGGCCATCATTCAGGGATCACCCTCTGGAGGACAGGTTGACCCCAGCATGGAGACAAGTCTGCCGACGTCTTTGGAAGTAATTTTGTCTCCATCTGAAAAGCTAGATTCTATTTCTACCTGATCACAAACAGCCGAGTCTAAGCCTTACAACAGAGCTGCTTAGACCAAAATAAGAGATATATGGATAAACTGTCCAAGGACTTTATTAGGTCAGAGGCTGAGATTCAGCATAGATGTGGACCCTTTGGCTTTCCTCTGAGGCAAAAAGAATATTCAACACTATCGTGGAAAAATTTCCTCTGACTGGGGTCATGTTCAAAGCACTCACAGAAAATACTTTGAACATGCAGAGTTTCACTCAGGGAAGAATATCCATCATTTCAGAGGGGGGAAGAGAAGCTGGTCATAAATTTTCTCCCACCCCATCCTAACATTCACAAAGGAATGAATTTGGTTTGGGCTAACCGCTATGACAAAGGAATCCTTGCTTGACCTCTCATGTTCTCCTCAGTCCAGAGATTGTATACCCAGAAGTGGGGGTCATCAACAATTATTGCCTAAACTTTCAGGCTCTGGGACACCTTTTTAAACTGTGTTCATAAGCCACAGAAAGACACTTAAGTCTCTCCAGCCAATTTTTTTTTCACTGATAAGTTGTAGTTCTTTTTATTTTTTTTTTTTTTTGAGTTGGAGTCTCACTCTGTCACCCAGACTGGAGTGCAGTGGCTGCTCCTGGCCACCGCAGCCTCAACCTGCTGGGCTCCGCGAGCCTTCCGCCTCAGCCTGCCAAGTAGCTAGAACTACAGGCGTGCGCTACCACGCCCAGCTAATTTTTGATTTATTGTAGAGATGAGGTCTCACCAAATTGCCCAGGTGGCTCTCAAACCTGTGGGCTCAGGCAATCCACTCACCTCGGCCTCCCAAAGCGCAATCCACTCACCTCGGCCTCCCAAAGCTCTGGGATTACAGGCTGAGCCACCAAGCCCGGCCTGTATTTCTTTTTGAAAGACAGGAAATATCTGCCTCAGCTCTTATTTACTGAAACATGACTTACATATGAAGACACTGCAGATGAAAACACAGCTGCCATTACTCTATATTATTTTCTAAATTGATGTATAATATAATTCTCAGCATAGACAACAGTAAAAATTAGAAGAGAATCATGAAATACAAAATGAATGTAACTCAATAAAGTTAAAACCAAATCATTATTCTTCAGTAAATGTTGACTACAAAGCCTCAAAAATGTACACGAAGTAAAAAGCTTCAGAGTAAAATAGGTGTACAGAATTCAGCTTTGTGTTTCGTATTTAGTATGTGGCGAGTACATTTTTACTAAATTATTCATGATCTATGTCACCATCAACTATGATGACCAATACACATTTATATGGTCTTAGAGGAAGTCTTTGCAGTCTCAACATAATTCAGTTAATTCAATATTATAAATGCCACTGTTAATTTGCCAAAATTATGGTGTCAATTCCTTCTTATTTATCTGGGTGATTTATCAGCCCCCACACTCTACTTTATATCTAATCTCAGAATGACATACAAAAATAACAAAAGTGAAAATTGCCAAGCATGATGGCTCATGCCTATAAACCTAGCACTTTGGGATGTCAAAGTGGTGGGAGGATCCCTTGAGGGCAGGAGTTCGAGACCAGCCTGAGCAACTTAGAGAGACTCCATCTCTACAAAAAATAAAAATAAACAAAAGTGAAAATTTAAGACACCTCAGATGTAGTTCAAACTCTAAATCAACAACATTGTGGGCAGCAAGAATAGTGGCACTCACACCATGTGGTCCCCAGGTGTCAAGGTGGCAACAGGGTATCCCTGCAGCCATGTCCTCACCTTTGAAAGAGGGAACTGCCATACAGTGATTCCTCTGGGCAAAGCTTTCCTCTGCTGTAGAGAAAATCCAATCAGGGCATTACCTGATTGGGCACATTGATTTCTGCTCTAATAGGTATTGATTATCTGCCAGGCTGTGGCCTCCTTCTGGGGGTACTACAGAGAGAAGCCATCAGATACTTTTCTCACACAAGGTTAGTAGCTTAATCTATTACCTTACATAGTGACCAGAGCAGCCTCTAATTAATATAGTTCAGCCAGTTTGAGAATCTGGTTGGAAAGGCAGAGAAAATTGTGGTGCTTTACAAATGATTCTGACTCTAAAATAGCAGAAAAAGAATGCTTACCAAAAAATAGTATACAGGAGGCAAAATGTTACCTCTACGTTCTTAGGGCTTCTTTTTTTTTAAGCTGGGCCTGAGAATTAAACTGACCTAAGGCAGATTAACAGGAGAAAAGCATACACATTTATTTAATGTAAAACATACATGACACAGGAGAACTCATAAGGAAACAAAGACTCAAAGAAGTCACAAAACTGAAATGATTTTATATATACTAGGTTGTACAAAAAGAGGCAATTGTTGGAAGTATCTAAACTATGTGGGGAGCCTAAAGGAAGATAATTATTTTAAGGTCTGTTTGTACAGAATCCTCTCAGTCTCAACCTCCCATCCTGATAATAAGAATGTTACTTTCCTTCTGATATAAAGAGGATATCTTTCACGTGAGAGTTTTATCTCCTTATTTCAGGAGGGAAAGGGAAAGGCTCAGAACACCCTTCTTGGACCTGCTGTTTCCTGAAGTGACTTTAGTTCAAAATAATCCGTATGCCAAAGTGACATATTTCAGGGTGGCATATTCTATCACCCTTCAATAGGTACAGAATAGTCAGTAGGGGTGAATATTTCTAAGTGCTCATACAACAGGCAGACCTACCTCCCTGCCCCCTTGAGATCTTTCAGAGGTTGACTTTGACGTTGGCATAATTTTTATCTTGGGTTTCTTAGACATTCATCAGTAAGACTGAATGCTTTTACCAGGAGAACTGGTCTTGCTAGCTTTTTGTGGTTTCAGCCATAATTTTAGGCAGCAAGGAACACATTCCACAATGCAGTGTAGGAGGAGGGAGAGCTCCTGACTGTGACTGTGAGTCATCAGATCCAGGTCTGGTTCCACCTCCACCAGCAACAATCACATAATCACCATTGAGGTCCATTTTCCATCTTCAAAATGGAATTGATAGGCTATTCTCTGCCGTATTCTAAAGGAATATTGAAGGGAACTATTACCAGATAGTTCAAATAATTTTGGAAGAAAAGCAAACACACACTGATAAGATAGCCAAGGGGCATAGGCTGTTTGCATGCAGAGGCAGAAAATGGAGGCAATTAGGCAACAATTACTGTAGAAACTACTTCTGCCTCCCAAAGAGAAGAGAAAACAATGGACGCACACTTCCCAACACTTATTTTACTCATCTGAGTAATTCAGATAAAAGGAAAGTTTCACCTTCTCGAATTGCCCAGTGTCTTTAAAAGTCTCTATTTCACACGTGTAGTAATAACCTCAATAAGTACTCCTTTCGTTCTTCAGGGAATGGAATAATAGGTCTAAAACCACATCTTTCCCTTGGAATTTAACTACCAAAAAGGCAAATTATGATGCTGTGTTCACCCAAATGGAACTTCAGAAGGCCACACCACCTACCTGGAGTTTAGCTAAGGGGTTAAGTTAAAATTCAGAGCCTTCCAGAGAGTGTCTCTTCAAGGCATCTCTTTAAAGGGTCAGACTAAATCCTAGGGATTTCTGGGTGATTTTTGCCAAGCATTACAACTTAGCCTTGTGGTTGTGCTGCCAGGACATGTGCATCAGGATCTCAAAAAATGGCAAAGCCTCTGGCTTGGGTGAGCTTTTGGAGGTTTTATTGTGGTCATTATTCTAATTTCTCAAAAGAGTTTGTGAAAGTTCTTCTCAGATCAACAGACTGGGAAAAAGGGTGGTGATAGGCCAGCTTTTCACACTCAATTTAAATATGATTTAGAAGGAGAAAAAAGGGAAATGATCTGCCCACTATGACTTGCTCTTTGGTTCAAGAAATGAATCTACATTCCTGATTTTTCAGACATTTGATGTATTTATCTGGAAGCCTATACTTCTCAGTTTATAAGACTAATTCACGCTCTACTGTATTTATAACTCAGGTATGTCATTTAGCATGACAACGCCCTTCTCTTTATAAAGTGGTTCATTTTAATAATGTATGATCGTTATTAAAGATTTTAATTTGAAACTCTTTACTTCTGTTACATTTTTACAGCAGCCTTGGATAGAAGACAGGCCTAGCTCTATATTTATGACTACATTTATATGCAACTTCCTCTGTATAACCTAATTGCCTGGAGGAAAAAGAATGCTGCTTCTAGAAGAACCTTCTGTTAAATTAGCTTATTTTCAGGAGAAATTGAACAAATGTGACAATGCAAACTTTTAATCTACTTATAGTAATAATTCAGGGGACTGCCTTGCCTCCTGGAAGCTGTCAAATCCACCACGGAGTTTCATAAACTTGGGAATACAACTCTTCTATAATTTACCGTATAAGTCTTACCCAAACTTGAGCAGAGGTCCTAGTCTCCCCCTTTGGCCTTAATATTAAGACTCTTTTATCTAGGTAGTGATTTTTGTCCCTGTCCTGACTAAGAGATAGGCTCGCCCTTCGACTGCTTATCTCAGGTCACTCTCAGGCAATCAACTCCACACCCACTACCTTCACTCACAGGAGGGCCATCTCCTGTTAGGTTCACCCTGGACCCTGATTCAGAGCAGGAAGCAACCTGATATTACACAGGAAATCAGCAGCAGCAAGAGAAAAAACTGGTCTCCCACCTAAACTACCTTAATCTTTCTAAGTTAGGTTTTCATAAAGATACAGTTTGAACCACAATACGAACCCAGATTATATTTATGTCTAGAATTCCAGACAAAAAACACTTATTTGTCTTAGAGATTCAAAGAAAAACATGATGTCCAAAGAGATGTCAAAATCAAGGACCTTGTTCAAAAATATGTTCCAACTGCAAAAAGTAAGTCAAAGCAATATAACTGTATATCAGGTTCAAAACATTTTTATAAGAAAATGTCTTCTTAGAACTATACAGGTTTCTAAATTAAATAAATATATGCTTTAAATATGTATGTATGACACAAAAATTAACTCTAAATGGATCAGAGACCTAAATGTAAAACCTCAAACCATAAGAACTTTAGAAAATGCAGGACATAACCTTATGGAAGTTGGAACTGGCATCTAATTCCTGAGCAAAACCCGAAATGCACAGGCCATAAGAGATAAGATAGACAAATGGGACCTCATTAAACTGACAAGCTTCTGCAAAGCCAAACAAAACATCAAGAGAGCAGGGAGACAGCCCACAGACTGGGAAAAAGTATTTGCCAACTCCATGTTTGACAAAGCCCTAACATCAAGGAGCTGCAAGGAACTCAAACGTGCTGAAAAGAAAAAAACAAACAACCCCATTACAAAGTGGGCAAAAGATATGAACAGACACTTCTCAAAAGAAGACATATGAGTGGCCAACAGATACATAAAGAAATATTCAACCTCACTAGTCATCAAGGAGATGCAAATTAAAACTACATTGAGATACCACCTAACTCCAGTCAGAATGGCCATTATCAATAACTCAAAAAATAACATGCTAGAGAGGATGTGGCGAAAATGGAACACTTCTTCACTGTTGGTGGGAGTTCAAACTAGTACAGCCTCTGTGGAAATCAGTGTGGTGATTCCTAAAAGCTCTAAAAATCGACCTTCCGTATGACCCCACAATTCCCCTACTGGGAATATACCCAGAGGAACTCACATCACTCTATGAAAAAGATACCTGCACACATATGTTTATTGCAGCATTGTTCACAATAGCAAGATCATGGAATCAACCATGCTGTCTATCAAAAGAGGACTGGATTTTAAAAATGTGTTACATATATACAATGGAATATTACGCAGCCATAAAAAAGAACAAAATCATGAATTTCGCAGCAACCTGGATGGAATTAGAGTTTATAATACTGAGTGACCTCTCACAGAGATAAAGATCTGGGTATCACGTGTTCTCACTCATAAGTGGACCTTGAACTACTACAGTAATACTATAAGAAAAGGATTGACAGTGGCAGGAAACTATGGGGGGCACAGGGAGGGGAAGGGAGGTGGGATTAACAGTAGTCAATATATGTCTGGGGAAAGGGGGGCACACCTCATCAACAAGGGTACCTGCACAATGAATATTTGTATGCCTAACCCTTAACAGTATCCCACAATTTTAAAATAAAAAATATATATTAAAAATAAATAAATAAATATGTATGTATATGTGGTATGTATATGTGTATCTTGACCCCTTATTACTGAATGTCAGGTTTATTTAAAAGGGGTTCTAGGACACTGATATGCAAATGCTGATCTATAGGCCCACTAAATCAGTGTTAGTGTTTGCAAGAGCTACGCAAATTGAAAAATATATATACATAATGTGTGTGTCTATATGTGTATAGCATTGTAAGGTTGTTGTTATCCTCACTCTAAAAAAAGACCTAATCTTTATTGTGTTCTTCCTATTTTTTGTGTGTAAAATTATCTTTTCTTTTATGAAATAATGAGCATAACAGAATCATTTTTGCTTTTTTGTTGTTTAACTTACTTTTTTTTTAATTTGGCAAAATAAAACATTAAAAACTTGATCGGTCTCCAAATTTTCATTTGGCATGGGTATTTCACTACTTCTTGAAATTCATACATCTGGGATGTAAGATCTAGATAACATGTACCAGACTCTATCTGATGTTTGAATATTTTACCCATTCATCCTTTCTAGTTCCTGCAGCCACACAGACTCAGTTGTTCTTCTTCAAATGAAAGTCCTTTCTTTAGATGAAGACATTGCCCCTGTTCTCCCTAAGATCTTTTTTCTCCAAAGTTAAAAATCTGTTCTTGTCTTCAACTCTTCTGAGCCAGACCTCAAAGTAGAGCCTGTGAGAAGGAAGAAAAATCTTGAAAGAGGAAATATATATATTATTTAAAAATAAATAAATAAATAATTTTTCTTCTATGTTTTATAAGTAAGGGAAATGAGTCCAAGTGGTTAAGAGGCTTGACCAAGATCTAACAACTTGTTCATGACATTCAATATTCAGCAAATCAAAATGCCTTACCCTTAAGAAATGTTTGCATTAAGACAAAATACAGAAGGACAGTAGCAGATGTATGTAAATTAATTCAGCAATATTTGCAGTGTCTATGCTATGTCACACATGACTGTAGCTGAAAGGAAACAAGGTAGAGTCCCTACTTTTGAGGAGCTCACAATCATGAAACAGTATATAAATAAAATAGCAAAAGTATGAAAAAGTAGCATGAGAGTATAGAAACAACTGCTTCATTTGAGGAACCTGGAAAGGCACAAGAGAAGAAGTGAAATTTATACTGGACAATGGATTAGTACGATTTTGCCAAGGAGGGTTAAGCATGTTTAGAGGGAGATATAATTAGTTCAATTTCATAGCATTTGACTTCAGGTAACTTTGAGACCCTCAGAAGAGACAGCCAAGAAGCAATTATACCATGTAAAAGAATATTTTTTTTAAAAAAACTTATGAGGTACATGCAACAGAAAGTAGAGCTGGAAGAAAACTTTTTCACTTTCCTACCAGATTGGAAAATGCTTTGTAAAAAAGTTTCAGATGAATTTACTTTTAAATATATGATCCAGTAAGGTTTTCTTTTCTGAATCGTGGTGCGGAGAAATCCATTTTTACTGTTAATAATGAAATAAGAAAGAGAATAGGAAATTAGGAAATAGCTTCCAAAGAGGTAGTTTCAGCACTGTGAGAATAAAGCTATTGAACATCCACCTTTCTATTTTTAGCTTGAAGATATATATGGTTAGCCTACAACCGACCAATATATTCTCAATGTTTGAAGAGTATCTACCCTAGTTTATCATTACTAAACAAAACAGAAGCAAAGAGGTAGGTAGCCTGGTTACAGTTATTTTCATGTAAATATGGAAGTGACTTCTTGATACTTGATAAACACTCCAGAATTCTTTTCATCCTAGTAGAGATAAGAAGTTTGGTTTGGAGTCCAGGCTGATCAGGATTGCTCTGTCATGAGAGCAACTACATACAATAAAACAGGCTACACTCGCATGAGACAGTTCTGACATGATCTCTTCAATCGTGTGCCCAAGGAGTATGCCTCCTCCCTGCTCCCTACAACACTCAACAGATTCCACTCCTGGTGTCTCATGAAACATACACTTGGACCTCATCACCTTAGCTTCCAGATATACCTAAACATAATACCATGCACATAATAGCAGTTTAATAACTATTTTTCACTTGTGAATGCAGCCAAGAACAGTAACTACAATTTTTTAAAAAAATAAGTAAATCTGAGTCAATAATACCTAGCAACACAGTCTGCTCCTATGCTTAGGTTATATATTTGGAGGTCTCTAGGAGGCCAAGATCTAGGAGAAAACTTCCCGCAGGTATTGTTGATTCCTTCCTTTTTACCCATCTCTTGAATATTTCCACTTGGAATTTTGAATAATAGCCTGGATGCTCAATTTAGTTGATGCTAACCTCTAATACTACATTTAAACTTACTGAACAAAATGATCTCTCTCTGTCCTGGGGCTTCTATTTTGAGTTTTCTCTTGGCACCATTTTAGCATGCACTTAAAACTGGGATTTTTTTTTTTTTTTTTTTTTGAGCTTGGATGTGATACAGAATAATTTTATGTTATGCATAACCAAGAGGCAGGAAAGATATTTCAGAAAAACAAAGCTGTCTCTAAGTGGTTATAAGAATAATTTGAGATAGGACTGATGGAGAATTTAATTTTAGCAGTATTAATATGTGGAACAAAATACTAAAAGGTTGCTTTCATACTTTGTGGTATATTGTTAATCACACATAACAGCTATAAATAATACAAACTTTGGTTGCATCTAAAGAATTTTCATCTATTTGCCTGCACTATTCTGTAAATGTAAGTTGAAGAAAAGCATTTCAGTTTGATCTTGTTTATTATCTCATTCCTTGGTCGTAGATGAAGCCTAGGGAAAAGTCCTTTGTAAATGCACTCTAATAATGGCCCTAGAACATTTAATTTAAGAATAAAACTTGCTATAATTATTTCTCTTGGTAGTTTGTTTTAACATATTGATAGCAGGAAATTAAGAGCCTCCATTAAAAATATAGAGCTTCAAAATAAGAAGGAAAAAAAGACAGATACAAACTATTCAGGATATTGTTCTCTTGGGTTGTTAGTCGGCCTCTCTCCAGTTTAAACTGCCTCTCAGCAAAAATGCCAAGATAGTTTCAGAGAATAGTACACTCAAAAATATTGCCTCTATATATATTGGCAGGAAACATTGTCTGGGACAGAATATCATCTTGTCCCAGAAACCAACAGAAATTGTCTGGTTAAAAATAATGAAGTCAATCCAATGTGGCAAATCAAAACAATGAATGTAAAGACCCATTTTACAAAGACTTTCAAAGAAAATTTGAAGTTTTCTTTTTCAAATGTTTGACTCCTACATAGACTCTACTTCTTAAAGTTGAGAAAAAATATATTTCTCTTTTGTATTGAACCCTTCAAAAGAACCTTTGAACAATAACTAATGGTAGTGTAGGATAATCTGTTTTAAAGGTAATTGTGAAAGAAAGACCATAATTTAAGGAAAATCAATGGACAGTTTTCCAACTAATCATGGAATTGATGTATTCCTTGTTCTCATTCTCCTTCACTTCTTTGTGCCACTGAATATAGTTGAAAAGCCTTACCCCTTAACCCGCGGCCACAGCTCTGGTCTTGTTATTTCCCTTCCTTTCCAACCATGTTCTAGTTCCCTCATCTCTGTTACCTATATCCTTCTAGTTACCTACTATACTCTGATCATTAATTCACTGTCAAAGCTGTAGCTAAGTAGAGATATGAGAATGTATCTCTTTAATTTTATGATTTTCATCATCAACTCTCATGCCTAATGCTACACACAACATTTTCTTTCCAAAACCCGATGTCCCTCCTGACTGTTGTAGCTCTGGTGAAGGCACTCTAATTCTTTTGATCACTCAGACTCACAAGTCCAGTCAACTGATTATCTTACACTCATGCCCATATCCAGTTAGACACAAGCCTCTCTAGATCTTTTCATGGTACTATCACCTAACAATGTTTATTTCTAGGTGATGGGATTTTACATACACACAAGCATCTCCAATATACACATAGACAATACATTTCCTTGTGTATCTATATCTTGTATCTGTCTCTTTCTTATTTCAGTTCATTCTCAAGTTCATCTCACATGCCTCAATCTCTCACTTCCATCCTGTCCATCTAAAGTGGATAGTTATGCCGGGCACAGTAGCTCACACTTGTAATCTCAGCACTTTGGGAGACCGAGGCAGTCTCCTTTGGCAGACCAAGGATTGCTTGAGCTCAACTTGGGCAATGTAGTGAGACTCTGTCTCTACAAAAAATAAAAAATTAGTCGGGCATAGTGCCACACATCTGTAGTTCCAGCTACTCAGAAGGTTGAAGCGGGACGATCACATGAGCCCAGGAGGTTGAGACTGAACTGAGATGAGCCATGATTATACCACTGCACTCCAGCCTGGGCAACAGAGTGAGACCCTGACTCAAAAATAATAAACAAACAAATAAATGACCAAATAAATAAATACAAAGTAGATAACTTTATTTCTCACTTGGCTAAGAAGATGGAAGCCTTCCAATGTGGTTTCTCCCACTGACAGTCTTAAAAACTTCAACATTTCACAGAATTCGCAGGCATTCTTTCTTCACATTTTCAAGTGGCCTTGATTCTTTGCCTTTCTATCTGTTCTTGGATTTGGGGAGATCCATCATTTATCCCTTATCCTTCTCTGGCATCTTCTACCTCTTTTTGACAAAACAACATCTTCCCTTCTACCTACAACATCCTTAAGTATTTCATTCAAGAAAAAAAAGGCCTTCCTTTAGCCCTGCTTATCTCTCAAGCTGTCAGACCAAGTCTTCTTTTCCTTCACACCACTCTTCTTAATCGAGTTCTGCCTCCCTTTCCTCACGTCCCACTACTTCTCAACCCACTGTACTATTTCCAGTCTTGAACACTTTACTGAAATGGTAGTCTTGAAGACCACAGTTTAATTCTTAAAAGCCAAATTTAATAGCCTTTTTGCAGTTTTTAGCCTTCTCAGCTTTTCCGACATATAAGTCACTGCCAAGAGCCTCCTAATTCTCCAAATTTTCTCTTCCCTTGGCTCCTGTGACTCTCCAATCCCCTGGATCCTTTCCTATTTTCTTAACACATCAAGTTATCTTTTTTTTGGTTTGTATTTCTCTTTCTATTCCTTAAATATAGGTTCCCCCATGGTCACATTACTAGCTCCTTTCCTTGTGTATATTCTTTTTTATGAAGGTTTCACTGGCTCCCATGTGGCTGGTTAGCATACCTGTATGTCTTCCTTCTCTCGTGAAATGCAGATCAGATTTCTAACCACTTTTCAAACAGCTCTACTTGGTGTTTTTCAAGCACCTCAAACCCAACATGTTCAAAATGCAGCTTAGCACCTTTCCTATAAACTTTCTGTTTTATCAACTTTCTTCCATATTAAAAAAATCTACTAGGATTTTTCTATTTATTGTCCCCAAACATAGCTCAACCATTACTTTCTAGATATTTTAAGTTATCTTCATTACTAGACTTCTTCTTTCTTCCCAGTCATGCAAATATGACAAAACTTTTCAGATATACTTGTTGAATCTCTACTGCTCCATGGCCTGACCACTTCTCTTACCACTATATTACTTATCATCTGTTGCTTTGATTTTCATTTAACAGATTATTTCTTATGAATCATTTATTTTTGTATCATATGTTCATTTAAATTTTCATGTGTCTAAATTTTATTTACTCAATTTTATTGTAACTTTTTCAAAAGCATCGCTTATAGATTACATTTCTTCAATATAACACCCTCATTTATGTGTTTAAAACATGTTCGTGAGGTGCACTTATCTTAGTTTATTTAGGCTGCTATGACAAAATACTATAAACTAGATGACTTGCAGATAACATAAATATGTTTCTCATAGTTCTGGAGATCAGAAAGTCCAAAATCAAGGTACTGCCATATTTAGTGTCTGGTGATGGTCCACTTCTTGGTTCATAGATGGCTGTCTTTTCATTGTTACCTCATGTGGTAGAAGAGGCAAGAAAGCTCTCTGGGGTTTATTTTATAAGGGCACAAATTCCATTGATGAGGTCTCTGCTCTCATCACCTAATCATCTCCCAAAGGCCCCATCTCCTAATAGTATCATCTTGGGTTTTAGGATATCAACATATGAATATTGGGGGGATACAAACATTCAGATTATAGCAATACTGTATGTCAAACACAATTCTAAATACTGGAGAAAGATATGTATGACATGTTTCTGGTCCTGAAGGAATTTACCTTCTAATAGAAGAGTCAGAAATAAAAACAAATAAGCATACATAAGCATAGCAATGTAATGGGTGTTTTACTAGAGATGTGTGCATGATGCTTTGGGCACACAAGAAAGGAAGAAGTGTCTTAAAAGAATTAAAAATTGTCCCAACAAAAGATATGAATAGACAGTTCTCAAAAGAAGACATAAGAGCAGACAACAGATACATGAAAAAATGCTCAGCTTCACTAGTCATCAAAGAAATGCAAATTAAAACCACACTGAGATACCTCCTAAATCCAGCCAGGATAGCTATCATCAATAACTCAAAAAACAACAGATGCTGGAGAGGATGCAGCAAAAAGAAAACATTTCCACACTGTTGGTGGGAGTGTAAACTAGCACATCCTCTGTGGAAAACAGTGTGGCAATTCCTAAAAGATCAAAAATTGACCTTCCATACGACCCTGCAATCTCCCTACTGGGAATATACCTGAAAGAACTCAAATCACTCTATAAAAAAAGATACCTGCACACGTATGTTTATCTCAGTATTGTTCACAGTAGCAAGAACATGGAACCAACCATGCTGCTTATCAAAAGAGGACTGAATTTTTTAAAAGTGCTACATATACACGATGGAATATTATGCAGCCATAAAGAAGAACAAAATCATGAACTTCACAGCAACCTGGATGGGCTTAGAGGCTATAATACTGAGTGATCTTTCACAGAAACAAAGAACTGAGTATCACATGTTCTCGCTCATAAGCAGACCTTGAACAATTATCGTAATACTATAAAAGAATGATTGGCAGTAGTAGGAAACTGCCGGGAGGGAGGTGGGGAAGTAGGATTGGTAGTAGTGGGAATCTAATTGGGGGAGGGGGCACACCTTGTTAACAATGGTACCTGCATAATGAACATTTGTATACTTAACCCTGAATTGTACCCCACATCCTTAAAATTGAAAAAAATAAAGAAAAGAAAAATATTGTCCCAAAATGTGTTGCTTGAGTTTATTTTTTTAAGAGAAGGAATAAGTTAAGAAGGTAAACAATGATGAAAGGGTATTTCCAGCAGAGCAAAGGTAAACAGTCCCCCTAACCATGGTTTATTTGCAGAACACAAATAAGTAGGCATGAATGTATTGAAAATACAAGAATCATGGAAGACTATTAAATATCAAGCAAAGGGTTTTGATTCTATGGGAGTCAATGGGAGGCCATGGGGGGTGGGAATTAAATATAACCTTTACATTTAAGTCATACATAGAGGATGCACAAATTATAAGTTTATTTTTATTTTATTTTATTTTTTTTGAGTTGGCGTCTCACTCTGTCGCCCAGACTGGAGTGCAGTGGCCGCTCCCGGTCACTGCAACCTCAACCTGCTGGGCTCCGGCGATCCTTCCGCCTCAGCCTTCCGAGTAGCCGGAACTACAGGCGCGCGCTACCACGCCCGGCTAATTTTTTTGATTTATTGTAGAGATGAGGTCTCGCCAAGTTGCCCAGGCGGGTCTCG
>CAUYQG010037835.1:0-18778 GCA_963574415.1 Tarsius wallacei | reverse complement strand
AATTACTAAGCTTAAACAATCCTTAATATTAAAACTACCTATCCTGTAATTCTTCTTAAGTATATTGTGTAAATTTAACTTGATTCTATAAAGCCAAAAACCTTACACTAATTATAGCTAAAGCTGGCTTTTAGAAGAATGTGGCCAGTCCAGAGTATGGGTCGGGCTCTTAAGAATGCAGCCCAGCCCAAAGTAGATAGTGGGCCACTTCTCGGAACGACTGATTACAATCTCTTAACAAAGTGGCTACTCTAAAATCTTATATTCTATATATCTATACTAAACTTAAACTTATGACTCTAATACAAAAAAGCTTGTAATATATTGAGGCTCTCGAAAGTGACCTGAGTTGGAATTATGCTTATGTAATGGCCAAAACCGCAGTCTGTGAGAAACAGAAACAGTGAGCTTTCACAGTTAATCATGCCTGCTGTAGTTTCAGAGCCTCATGCTTAGATCATCAGAGTTATTTCTGGTTAAATATGCTAAATATTAGAGGGGAAGGAAAATGGCGTCTACAGCTCCCAAACACATCCAGTGATCTCGGGGTCCACGGCCCTCCTTGATTTCTAAGGTTCAGTGGGCCTCCGTGGCCAGCTACCAACATATACCAGTCACTGTACAGGCACCTATAATATCTAGCAGGATCAGCCCAGGGCAGACAGTATTTTCTGAGAGACATCATGGTATAGTTAAGAGAGTGTAATATTTGGAATCAGGTTATCATATATCTTGCCACTTATTAACTATGTGATTTTGGGCAAGTTGTTTAATTACTCTGAACTTTAGTTCTCTCATTATAAAATGAAAATAATAAAACCTATCCCACATATATTTTAAAAGATTGAAAATGATATAAAGGAATTGTATGAAGATTAGAAATGATGTGTACTACTAAATACACAGTAGCCTTTTTAATAAAAAACACTCATCATCATAATCATCATGATGATACAAAATAAATAATATAATTTTATTATTAATGCCTGATTTGTTTGGTAACAACTAAAACAACCCTAACAATCCTCACCTCTGAAATGTCTGGCTTTGTGTAAACCCCTCCTTCATTCAATTAGAGTGTCAATAATATATAATATTATTCACACATTCATTCTGTGTGAATAATATTATATAGTGAAAGTGAAAGTGTGTGTCTTCTAAAATAAGATCATAAAAGCATTGCAGCTTCCACCTTGCTCTCATGAAATTGCTCCAAAACCAGCTGCCATACTGTCAAGACACTCAAGCAGCCTGTGGAGATACCCACATAGAGAGGTACTAAGGCCCCCAACCAACAGCTTATCAGTCATGTGAATGAAACACTTTGAAACTGGAACCTCTAACAGGTGTCAGGTTTTTAGATGACACCAACCAACAGCTTACCAGTCATGTGAATGAAACACTTTGAAACTGGAACCTCTAACAGGTGTCAGGTTTTTAGATGACACTTCTGAAGCTGACCACTAGTTGCAAGATTATGAGAAGTCCCAAGGCAGAACCACTAAACTGACCATTCCCAAATCCAGACCCACAAAAACAGTGAGAAATAAAAAAGAACCATTGTTTGAAGCTACTTAATTTTGGAATAATGTGTTATGCACCAGTAGATAACTAATACAACTGCCAAGGTTGAAAGGCAGATTGTCATCTCAGAGCAAGTTCATGGTGACCTATTCTGTCCATATGTATTTCATTGCTGCCTATATAGCCTTTTTAGTCAAATAAATTTGCTTCTCTTTCCATGAAATTTATCTTTGGCCCTGCTTTATCTCAATGCTTCCTCCTCATAAGCAGTCCAATTTCAAAGTATCAATAACTTTCACATTAAATCAATTTAAAAGGCCTTTCTTCTCGAAAGTTTTTTTTTTTAATTTTTAATTTTAAAAATGTGGGGTACAAGTCAGGGTTAGGTATACAAGTGTTAATTATGCAGGTACCTTTGAAGTTTGCACAATACATATTTATGTTGCTTGTCAGCAGGTACCATAACATCTTTTCTTTGGATTCTTTTGATGACTCACTCATCAGTCATAACTCATAGTATGGTGGTTAAATGAATGTATTTTTTTCTTGTAGAAAAAACAAGAATGTAGGTGATGTCTACTTGCTAATACTATACACAAGAGAGGAAACTTCATAGAGGAGACAAACAGTTCAAGGAGAATATTTAGAAGAAAACATAAAAAAAAGAACTCCTTAAAACTTTTTTTTTTTAAAGTGGAATATTTAACTATACCTTACAGTTTCATGTTTAAGCAGAGAAATGTTAATTGTACTAAACTGATAAGTTAGAATAATTATTTTATGAAAGACAATATCTTTCATGTTTACCTTCCTTGGAAAAAAGTACTCTTTTGTATTGAAATAATTTTAATCCATATTAAGAAAATTTACAGATGAAAATAGCCTAGTAAGTAAAGCATTTTATTATCCTGAGTAACAAAATTAGATAATCATTGATTCTCCTATTTCCACTGGTTGATAATTTATATTTGAAATATATTTGAAATATAATAATATCTATGTAAAATTATAGTCTCCTCAGCTGTAATATAAAACTGTTCCTGCCACATATGATTTTGTCAAAAACAAATGACTAGTCTAAAAGTATTTGAAATTATTTTGGATAAATTGCCAGTTTCTCCCTAAAAAATTGACAGGAAATATTTTCAGAAAAAATTATAGTAGTTGAACGGCTTGGTAATAAATATGTTTTCAGGCCAGGCAGGCATGGTGGCTCATTCCTATAATCCCAGCATTTGGGAGGCCAACAGAAAGATTGCTTGAGCCCAGGAGTTCAAGTAGCCTAGGCACCATAGTGAGACCTCATCCCTTAAAGAAAAAAAAAAATTTAAGGTATGGTGTACTGCCAGCTACTTGGGAGGCTGAGGCAAGGGGATGGCCTGAGCCCAGGCAGTCAAGGCTGTAGTGTGAGCCTTTATTGTGCCACTGTATTCCAGTCTGGGCAACAGAGTGAGACCCTGACTCAAAAAATAAATTAAAAAATATAAAATAAAATAAAACACATTTTCAACTTCCTAAAATATGCGATATGATTATCTAAAATTTTTCACAATTTTTGCTATTGTTCAGAACTAATAAGTACTTCAATAAGCTATTCATAATACTTCCATATATCCTCATGACATTTATACAGTCTTGATAGAGATTTATTTACTTTTGTGTTCCTCGATATTAGAAGTTATCATAAACTCATGGTAAGAGCAAACCTACTATTATGAATAAACAAAACGAAAGAAAAAACATGAATCAAGCACCATATTCAAGATGTAGTGAAATAGAAGAAGTGGGTCTTACTTAAGGAGTCCTATCCAAGTCTGTTCTATTGGATAGGACTAGGTTCAACTGCATATTTTAAATATCAAAAAGAGAAGTTGAAAAAGAGGGGTTGATTTCTCTCCCATGAAAAACTACTGGATACAAGCAGTTCTTGCCCTGTAAGGGGGGGCGGGGAGCTGGTGCAGCCATGTGGATTGTGTCTCTGCCTTGACTTCTCTTTACTCTTCCCCTCCTCTTTTCATCTAGCTAACATCTGTTCATCCTTCAAGCCTCAGACCCAAAGTCATTTTCTTAAGACAGCATTGGCAGATACCACTACTTATCTCCAAATATCTATTCTTTTCTTCTCCTTTATTAAAGGATGCCCAGTTCTTAATTCGCATTTCACATGACTACACCAGCTTACCTTACAACTGGATATGGCCGTATGACTAACTGTTCACCTGGTAATGTAAATTAATTAATTTATGGCAGGATATCACTGTCACCCAGGCTGGAGTGTAATGGCATGATTAGGCTCAACCTCAACCTACTGGGCTCAGGTAACCCTTCTGCCTCAGCCTCCTGAATAGCTGGTACTACAGGCATGCACCACCACACATGGCTAACTTTAAGTTTTTTTTGTAGCGATGATGTCTTGCTATGTTACCTAGACTAATCTGGTCTCAAACGCCTTTAAGCAATCCCAGGGGTAGAAATCCCGAGGCAGAAATCTCAGCCTCCCAAAGTGCTGGGATTACAGGTGTGAGGCACTATACCCAGCTGAGACTACTCATTTTTAAATTATGTAAGATTGTTAAATTTCTATCTTTCTGTTGATTTGTAAACATGCATTTAGCCATTACTTTTCACTATCCCCTTCTCTGCAATGAAAACAGTTCCTGAAAGTAAAGATACAGGTATTTAAGATACCCAGAAACCAGACAGTGAATTTCACCATCCCTTTAAAACAGTACTTCACATAGCACTCCTTTCACCAATTAGGTTTATGACAAGTAAATAGTTATAAATCCATTACTACTGCTGGACAGCCAACTCTTGAAATATAATCTTTACTCAAAGTATTTCATAAGTAATGTAGTGTTCCACTTAAACTTAGAAGTCTTAGCTCTTCTATATTGACCATGTGGTCATTCCTTATTAAACAGATGTTTAGGAAACATTTATTTTGTGACCAGCATTATAGCAGGTACCAGCAATATAAAAGTAAGAAAAAACATTCACGGATCCTACTCTCTGGAGGTTTCCATTAGAAAAGAGAAAAGCCTATACATGTAAATCTATAATTGTATCCTGAGAAAATTTGTATCAAAGAAAAAAAATATGGTATCATAAACCCATAGAACAGAGAAACTTGACCTTATCTATTTGCTTAGCAAAAGCTGTTATATTAGAATGAAATTCAGTTATATATATCAACATCACAAAACAAGAGTGACAGAAATGAGAGAGAAATTGAAAAGACTATTGGATATAAGTGGTCCAAGGTTATACATGGAAGCTGCAAGTTGACAAAGGGACGTACTCCTCTTTCATTTCTGCCATTTGGAGCATGTGCTTCCATTACTTCATCAAAAATGGCTGCTTGAGCTCCAGCAATCAGGTTTGCATTTCAGCTAGCAGGAAGAAGAAACACTTTCCACAGTGCATATATATATATATGCACACTTTTGCTTCATGTAGACTATTATGCCAGTTTTCAGAACCCAAACCAACCAATTTATTTAGCATTCAAATAAATTTTAATACAATTCCAAGAAATAAAGGGAAACATTAACACCATTTCCATTTATATGTATCTAACCTTCAGTAATACAAAGGCATACCACAGTAAACAATTAAACTTGCATATGTAAGAGCAGTGTGAACCACAAAAGGATCAATTAAGACTTCATTTCTATAAATGGTTGTGTGACTCACTGAATGCAATCCCTGTCAGAGAAGGGGAGGATTTTTCCAAGAAAACAAAACATCTATAGAGGCACCATGGTGACTACAGGTAGAAATTTATTCACACATTGTTTTGTTCACAGCAACTGAAAAGTCAAAGGGTATTCTGGAGACCATAGTACTAAAAAGGCAGTTGGTAGATTGTGCAAATTTTTATTACTGCATTAATTTAGTGTTAATAGGAAGATGCAGTCTTTTATGCCTGAGAAGGTGAACACAGTAAAATAAAAATAAAGATTCACTTTTCTAACTTTGATCGTTTTTTATTTAATGAAACTTTTATAAACTTTTCAAAAACACAAGTAATTTAAAAACTCCAATGGGTCTTTGAAACATCAAAATAAGAGTCAATAACAGTTCGTGTAACTTTAGTCTTCAAGCATAATCTAATTCTTTAAAAACTGACCATTTCTTGTTGTTAATTAGAAAATTATATTATCTAGAAGTCCCTATCAATTCCCTGCATATATATATATATATATATATATATATATAAGCAAGCAATACATCAACAGATGGTAAGGCATGGCCTGCAACCTTCTGGCTGCACAGAAGTAGATGATAAAAGAGGAAATGTAAAGTTAATTTTCCTGGGTGTCTACAAAAATGGACATGCAGTCCATGATAACTCTTTTGATATTGCAAGATTAGAAAATGTAACAATAGGCAGGGCATGGTGGCTCATGTCTGTAATCCCAACAATTGGGAGGTGGAGGGGAGAGAATTGCCTGAGCCCAGGAATTCAAGACCAGCCTGGGTAACTTGGCGAGACCTCATCTCTACAATAAATCAAAAAATTAGCCGAGTGTGGTGGCACATGCCTGTGTTTCCAGCTACTTGGAAGACTGAAGAGGAAGGATCGCCTGAGCAAGGCAGTTCAAGGCTGCGGTGGCTGTACGTGTGCCATTGCACTCCAGTGTAGATGACAGAGTGAGACTCTGACTCAAAAATAAAAATAACACATAACATTAAATATGCAATTGAGTGCCATCTGCCTAATTGCAAGCAAAATTATAATCACAGGTATGGACATATTAAGTAAAACTCTAATAAGAAGGTGAAAGTCAGTGGTACAATTCTTACTTTGAATGTTTCCAGCCTTAACCATTTTACAGACTGGGTTTTTCTTTCAGTTAAGATATTAAGCTATCTTTAGGTTAGAAAGAAATATTAACCAATGTAGAACCTTGGGGTCAATTAAAGCTTCTTTAACAGCAATAAATATTTAAACATTATTTAGTATTGTTAAGTATCATAATTAATTGCTGTTCCATAGGAGTATTTTAATTATCAATTTTGAAGCTCCTGGGATCAGTGCTTAACGCCATGCTGCTTTTTTTTTTTTTCTTCGTTAAGGGGATTATACCTTCTTACTTGGAAATGTGGAGGAAGATGTCATGATTGTAATAGGTGAAAACACTGGAATCCTACTTGGGGATTCACGTTTACCAGAAAGAACCTACAAAGACCTGCTGTGGAATCTTACAATAATTCTGCAATTTCCTCTTTAGGATGTAGTCTTGCTAATGCCAAATGTGGTTTGAGAAGCAAAAAAATGGATACCTGTCAAAGTTTTTAAAATGGATGTACATAGATTATTAGCATTTCGGAATGGTAGTAATAAGCTCTAAGTATAAAACATGCCTTTGTTGTTAGAGATAAATTGACTATTTTCTCACCACTTTGGAGAACATGAATGGCAGTCGTGTATCCTCTCTTGAGGGTATCCATTGATGAGCAAAAGGCAGGACAAGAGACGTTTCTGCCATGTGTGGTGCCCTCTCCTCTCTTAAGGTCTATGGCCTTCACCATGTACTTCGGGAACTTATAGCCATTAATTTTCCCAACAATCTACAACATGCTCTGAAAATCTGAAGAGAGTCATATTTGACACTTGGAACATGTCATTTATTTAAACTATTATTATCTTCTTATGATACCTATCAAGTTATATTCATTCCCATTGTTTATCATATAAGTGCCTTTAAATTTAGATTACAAATTTTATTAATTTCCTTTACACATTTTCTTTACTTATATGTTAATAATTCACTCATTATTTAACAAAGACATTTTTAGAAAAAATAATTTCATTAAGCATTGTTTTTACATCATTATAATCAGAATTCTAAGGAAATATTCATTTTGATTCTATTTTTAAATTGACATACGGTAAACCTGGTTTTTGTGGTAACAGTCCTACGGCGATAATCACCATTACAATGCAGATACAGAATTATTCCACCACCCCCAAATACTCTTCTGCTATTGTTTCGTCATCATACTCTCCCCCCATCTCTTTCCTCTGGCAAATCAGACTGTTTCCATCACTATTGTTTTACTTTTATATTTTTCAAGAATGTCACATAAGTGAAATCAGACAGAATGTAATCTCTTGAGAATACTGATTTTGGTCTATCTTTTTATTAAAATTTCAGTAACTTTAGGGGTTCAAATGGTTTTTGATTACATAGGTGCATTGTGAAGAAGTCTGAACTTTAAGTGTATCTGTCACCATCTTGAGAATAATTACTTTCACTCAACCTAAATCCTTTTGAGATTCATTCAAGTTATTGAAAGCATTAATATGCTGATGACTTTAAGAACTTTTTATACACAGTTCTGGTGGTACTTTTCTTGCTCCAAATGAATGCATATTTTTCCTATACAAATACACTATGGACAAAATTATAATTTTGTTATTTTGAGTTATATGAGAAGAGTTGTTTGCGTGTTATATGAGAAGAGTTGAATTTTAACAAATGTAATATATAATTATTTTCTCATCTCTAAAAATATTGGAAAAGTGGCAGTTTGAGGGAATGGCAAAATAAGAAAAGTCAGCATGTAAAGGACTAGTTTTTAACCAGATAAGATTTTACTCCCCCAAGGGATATTTGCCAATGTTTATAGACCAGAGGGAGCAACCCTCCTTGGTATGTGGTGAATAGAAGCCAGGAATATTACTAAATAGTATATAATGTTCAGAACTGTCCCTCACAGCAAAGAATTATCTAAAATGTCAATTGTGCCTTGTGTAATGTTTTGTATACAATAATTATTACTAATTAATTGTCAGTAGCATTTTCTCATTCATATGCAAAGATATATTAATTATTATTGTTAATATTATCAGTATGCCAATTTCAGATTATCCAAATTTCTCTTTTTTTTTAAATTTAAAGTTGTGGAATACAATCCAGGGTTAGCTATACAAATGTTCATTATGCAGGTACCCTCGTTGATGAGGTGTGCCCCCCACTCCGACAGTTTCCTACTACTGCCAATCCCACCCCCCCACACAGGTTCCCCCTACTGCCAATCCCTTTCTTATAGTATTATAATAATTGTTCAAGGTCCGCTTATGAGTGAGAATATGTGGTCACTGCTTGTTCAATGTTCTATCATGAAAACATTTCAAAAATGCAGTAAAATTGGGAAAATAGTACCAGGAAGACTTGAATGACCACATTTTGATTTAACAATTGTTAATATTTTGGAGATTTTTATATTATCTCTAATTTCTTTTTTTGAACAATTTTTTTAGTTACACATCATTGCATTTCAGCATGAACTCCTAAGAGTAAAACATTCTTCTCTTCAATTATAATCATTTAACATGTAAGAAAATTAATGATAATTCCTTAGTATCATCTAATAAATAGTTCATATTGAAATGTTTCATGTTCTTCCAGAAATATATTTTATAACTTTATTTTTTAGTTTGAATAAGGATCCAATCAATATTTAGGCACTGCATTCATTTTTTGCCTCTTTAGTCTCTTATTGTATAACAGCTTCTCAACAATTTTAGCATTCATTGATGATCTTTGACTTAATCATATTTTTCTTTGGAGGTTGCAAAACAGTAATTTTGTATTTTTATTATCCGTTCCATTCATGAGCTGAGTATTTTTTATTGTAAAGAAGAGCTTTCTCTTATCAGCTGTGTAACAGCTACAGTTCTGCCTAAATTAAGAATTTCTCTGAATTGCTAATAGTCAAGATTTAATATGATAGAAACTTCCAAAGTTGAAAATAAGTTTCTCTCTCTCTCCCCCCACTCACACACATACAAACAAACACAACAACAACAAAACGATACAAAAAAAGACAAAAACAGAAACAAAAGCAAAAAAAATCTATCTCGGGCGTCCCTTCCCATCTCCAGATCTGAAATCATCCAGTACTTCAAATGATCTGTTTCTTTTCATTGGAAAAGGTATTCAAAAACCAAGATCTAAGCACCAAACGGGCTCATTGCTACTGGAAACTACCACTGATTTTTAGTGCTTATCGGGCACAACTCCAGATTGCTTCATAATGTATTTAATTTATACTCAATAAAGCAAATAGCCCAAGATGCATGCAAATAAAGAAGGTGACTGCATTTATTATTCTGTTTATTAAACATTTGGACATGTGCTATGTGGTAGGCACTGTCCTTGGCATTAAAGATACAAATAGAATGAGTGACTGTTCTAATAGAGCTTACACTCTATGGGAAGGGAATTGAAAATAATACATGAGAAAACAAATGTTATGTCATCTGATGATAAGTGATATTGAGGAAAACAAAGCAGGAAAAAGGCTGAGTAAATGGGAGCGGTTTCTATCTTATAAAGGGTGGTCCAAAGATGAATTGTTGAGAAGTTGACTTTTGAACTGAGATGTAAAGGAGATGAGGGTGTGGGTCAAGCAGATTGTGTGGTAGGGTTGAAGTTGGTGGGCTGGAGGAAAGCGAGTGCTGTAGACAAACGGAGAAGTGAATATGAATCTCCTGAGGTGGAAGGTTGCTCCATGTGTCCTAAGAAAGCAAGGAAACTGGTGTGACTGCAACAGACATATCTGCATATCTAGCGTGTCCTGAGAGATATTCAGGTCCTCTCTTCAGCTCTCCCGGATATTAAGACCACATAATCCAGTACTGAATTTACCACTTTGGCTCAGATACAGAATTAGATAATATTTGATCCGCAGAATCACTTCTATACATAGAAGAATGGATGGAACACTTTGGATTTCTCTTTTTTTAACTTCTTAATACTTACAACTTATCAACAAATAGTTTTGCTTGTCACCTTGAACAAAATTGTTCTAGGCCCAAAGGAAAAGTGAGAAACACTTATAGTACTCTGTAATTTTTGAAAGCAGGATTTATTGAGAAGACAGAAAAGCACCTACAGTGGGAGAACACTCGAAGTGGTTGCCCAATTTTTTTTGAAATAAGTGAATGAGTAGATATAATGATTATGGTAATAATTATTACAAGGTTGGACATCATAGGGAAATGAGATTATTTTAGTTTAGAAACACATATACTTAGTGCACAACGTGTGTTCCATCCCAAGTAGTTTACCACACATATTAGCTAGTTGACCTTTATAATAATCCAGTGTAGTAGGTTATTTCATAATTAGCCTGTTTCCAGATGATTAACTTGCTTAAAGTCACATAACTAGTAAGTGAAGAACTGGAATTTCAACTCAAGCAGTCTGTCCAAGTCCATGAAACAATATAACAGACTTCCTCAAGTAAGCTGCTTTGCTGTGTTGCTGGTAGCAAGAAAACAGGATAGCAGGGAGAGAGTTGATAGTATGTATTAATATTTTTCTGCATGTATTCTGCCTTTAGGTGTTTATCAAGTTACTGGGATTTGTTTCCCCTACTTCCTTCTCTACTCCCAAGCCAAGTTCAATGCTGAGTGTAATTCAGAAATGTTAAAAGCAGTAACTGATCACCAAATAAAACTCCAAATCTGGGGTGTTTGGGGAAAATAATTTAAAGCTCTTTACCCAAGTAATTTTCAATACTGGAATTTCTCCACATACACACACACATAATTAGGTTTTTCAAATGCTAGTATCACGGCTACTTTGTATAATCATAGCAGACAGAAAAAAATTCTCATTATGAAAATAAACTCAAATAAATGTTAGTTTTTCAAGTTGAGTGGAAGAAATGTTCTGGAAGATTTTTTTAAACTAAGGGATGCAATTTAAATTCGACCATGTAAATGAAAATACTCTGTGAATCTAAGGACAGTCAAAATTGTATAAGAATATAAATCATTAAGACTTCAGTGAGTTTTAAACTGGCTTTCTATGATGGAATGATTTCTCCCAGTAGATATTGTGGAGCTCTTTTTATAATCTGCATTATAGGTACTATATTGCAATTAACATATAAATTTATACCTATATATTACATTAACAGATATAAATTTTTTAAATGAAGGAGACAGTTTCTCCCCTTTTTAACAAAAGTGTCTATAATTGATGAAAGTTTAAATGCATAGATTTTTGAAAACAAGATAACAAAAGCATACAATAGATTATTTGTACTGAGTCATGTATATTATTCTTGTCTTATCAAAAATAGCAGCAGCTCTTATTACTCATAAACCAACTCCCATCACCTCGCCCAAACACATTTCACTGTTTGGCAACAGAACAGTTATCTTCCTCTAAATTAAAATTGGCCATAAGGCCGGGAACAGTGGCTCACGCCTATAATACCAGTATTTTGGGAGGCTGAGGTGAGAGGACTGGCTGAGCCCACGGGTTTGCAAACAGCCTGGGCCACTTGGTGAGGCCTCTTCTCCATAATAAATTTAAAAAATTAGTCGGGCATGGTGGCACATGCCTGTAGTTCCAACTACTTGGAAGGCTGAGGTGGAAGAATCGCCTGAGCACAGCAAGTCGAGGCTGTGGTAGACATAAGCGTGCTTTTCTGCACTCCCACCTGGGCGACAGAGTGAGACTCCAAATCAAAAAATAAATAAATAAAGTTGGCCATAAGTAAAGCAAGGAAAAAAACCTTTAGTATGAATTTTGCAACTAAAAAACATGAAGCGTATTTAGTTTGGAAAAAAAATTATCAACATTTTGGGAAATATAGGAATCATTATTAAATGCAATTATGAAGTTAAAGAATAGCATTTTTCATCATATTTTTATGGGATTTAATCAAAACAATCTTGCCTTTTCATAGCTTATTTCTGGTTCCTGAGCTAATGAATATAATGTTCACCATATGAAAAGTCATCATAATTTTGAAAAATAAGAAGTAGTGATGTGCATATATTGAAAAATAAGGGAAGGGAGAAAAGAGTGAACATTTGCTTTGCTGGGTTTTGAAATAATTAGAGGTAACTGACTAACCTGTGTCTGGATTTGGAAACTTGGAGAAAGAGCTGATGGACATAGTTCATTTTCTCAAATACTAAACATGGGATTTAAATTGAAGATAGTCTGAATTCCAAATACCCTCGCCAGTCACTAACCTTGGGTAGTTGACTTAATCACTTCTAACTTACTTATAAGAAATGAACAAAATGTATCATGATAGTACCGTCTTCATATATTTTGCGTATTACATAAAATAGCATATATATAGCTCTTTGCAAAGTCTGGTATTTATTAAATGCCAGTAAGTGGAAGCTATTGGTGTTATTATTTAATTACTCCTTAATTCCAAAATGGAAATGTTCCAAACTTAATTGATATCCTAATCGTGTTTATTTTTTGGTGTTAAATTTGAAATATAGAAATCAATATTCCCTGTACAGTGTAATATTATTATGTGTTTTTAAATGAATGCATTTTTAAAATCTGTAAGCATACTCCAAAGATATTAAAACCAGGTTTTTCTCCCCCAGAATAGTGATTTTTTTACATATTACAAAATTAAGTTTTTTTGTTGGAGTAGTAGAATTTTAGGTGTTTTTATTTTGTTTTTGTTTATTTGCACATTCAAATTGTTTTAGAGTAAATATGCATTACTTTTTTGCTAGGGAACATTAAAGTTACATATAATTGTCATCTTAAAATACCATTTCTTTTCTCACTTGTACATCAGGACCAGTATGGTGCAAAGTTCTTTCAAACTTCAAAGAATCACTCATAAGTGGACCCTGAACATTTATCATACTACTACATGAAAGGGAATGGCAGTAGCGGATCAATGCCAGGGGAGTGGGGGTGGTTGGCACATAACGGTACCTGATCCCAAACCAGGCAAAGTGAGGACCAGTGGGAGGCCCAAACTTCACCTGTATGATGACTACTTATGTACTTAACCCTGAATTGTACCCCACATCTTTAAAAAAATCCAAAAAAAAATGCATTATCATATATTTCACTTGTTAAAGATAAAATAATATAGCAGCTCTATTACCCAATGCGTTCTGCTGGTCCAAATGAAATTATTGCAGGAGATAAATGACCATTTAACAATTACAGAAGATTCCTTGCAATGAGTATATTTACTCCAGTGAATGTGAAATAGATCTGAAAAATTTCTGAAGTCACTCCTATGTGCGTCGTGATGTGAGCACTCCATAGAACTGAATGTAATTCTGGTTGTATAATACTCTCGTCATTAAAAATATACATTGTCGGGGAGACACCTCTTATCAACAAGGGTGCCTGAACAAAGCATATTTGTATACCTAACCCTTAACTGTACCCCACAATATCATCATAAAAAATATTGATTATTAAAAAAAAAAGAATAAAAGAATCACTGCCCAGCTCATTCTCCATTATCAGTAGAGGGGAAGGGGCTGCTTTATTTTTACTGCTTTTTTTCTTCTGGAAGAATTTTCTAGACCTGTGTTTTCTAATAAAGTGGCTTCTAGTCATCTAGGCACTTAAGATGTGGCTAGTTCTATCTGAGATGTAAAGTATATTTAAAACACACATCAAATTTCAGTTTTAGTACCAAAAAAAATCTTTTTGTAATCAGTATATTAATTACATATTGAAATAATATTATTTTTGATAAATTAGGTTAAATAAAATAGAGTATTACAATTTATATGTATATATACATTGTACTTTTCATTCAACAAAGCCCCTTATGATAAGGCAGGACATTTCTCTGGTGCTCTTGTCTGGCAGGAGTGATACGTTTTGACTCCAGGAAAACTGCTTGGAGTGGGTTTATTGGGACTAAGTATTTGATATCCAGCGTGGTGCCCCCCTCAGGGACTGTCCAGAGTAGTTTTGAATAAATTGATTTTTGCCTTATAATTTAACTTTAAATCAAAACTATCCCCATGGAGAAGATATGATTTCCCTGTAAACATTTATATGTGACAGGTTTGAGTACATCAAATTCTGGTCTGCCTTTGGCAAGTAATTTTTTCAAAGAGAAGTAAGTAGTTGTAGACTTGTCCTAAAATGAAGTGATCAGATGACAGATAAAGCAAATATTTATTGCATTATCCATGACATTTTGTAGGGGAGTGGGCAGAGCTTATACTTTTTTATAAGCTATAAAAACTGTTTTTAGGAATTTGATTTCCTTATTTTATTTTGCATAACACAATCTCAGTTATGTAAAAATAACATCTATTTGAGAATTCCTGGGAGTTTATCATTGTTTTAAGAGTTGGTCTATAATTTTATAATTGGAGAAAATGAAGGAGTAGGACAACACACATAATCCTCCTTAAAATATTTTTCATTAGCCTACTGTAAACACTTTCCGAAAGGGGTGTGTTCAGTTCACTGTATAAACATGCTGTTGTGCTCAGCTGACATGTTTATAAAAAGATCACTTGCAGTAGAGCATGTGGATTCTATTTCAGTTATGCCCTGGAGAATCTGTGTGGTTCTAGGCACGTATCTTCCAGAACATCAATTCCTTCTTTGTAAAATAATGGGTCTGGATCACATGTTCTCTATGTTCCCTTCAGTTTGTTTGTTTGTTTTGTTTTGTTTGTTTTTTAGTTAGAGTCTCACTCTGTCACCCAGGCTAGAGTGCAGTGGCATTATCACAGCCACCGCAGCCTCAACCTTCTGGGCTCAGGTGATCCTTCTGCCTCAATCTTCCAAGTATCTGGCACACACCACTGTGTCTGAATAATTTTTTATTATAGAGACGAGGTTTCGCCAAGTTGCTCAGACTGGTCTTGAAACCCTAGGTTCAGACAATTCTCTTGGCTTGGCCTCCCAAAGTTCTGGGACTACAAGCATGAGTCCCTGATCCCTTCAGTTTTAAAAGTCTGTGATTCTGTAAGTGTTCCTATTTAAAATGCACTGCCTTTGAAGTGCTATTTGAATGATTAATTTCATGAATGTTCAATGAAGATTATTTATTTATGATGTTAATCAGAATTAATAAGTGAATCCAAAGTAATTCATTTTCATATTTATGTCTATAAATCTTTCAAAGCCTTTTTTTGTTTGTTTATTCCCATTTAAGTTTACATACTTAAATGGAAGCAGTGATTTGTATTAAAGATTTTTTTAATGAGTCATCTCTGTAATACCATACTGCAGTACAAACATCTCTATTATGCCATTTATTACATTATATTCCGATTATTTGTATACTTTCTTCCCCTTCCAAAATTCCAGGACCATATGTTTCTCAGCTTTATACCTTTCCATCTATAATGATGCCTGCCATGTGATAATGGCTTTATATATATATACATATATGTATATATATATATTTTTTTTTTTAGTTGGTGTCTCACTCTGTCTCCCAGGTTGAAGTGCAGTGACACGCTCACGGCCACCACAGCCTCGACCTGCTGGGCTCAGGCAATGCTTCCGCCTCAGCCTTCCGAGTAGCTGGAACTACAGGCACGTGCTACCATGCCCGGCTAATTTTTATTTTTATTTTTATTGTAGAGATGAGGTCTTGCCAAGTTGCCCAGGCGGGTCTCGAACCCGTGGGCTCAGTCAATTCACTCACCTCAGCCTCCCCAAGCAAGGGATTACAGGCTGAGCCACCAAGCTCGGCTGTCTACAATAAATCAAAAAATTAGCTGGGCATGGTGGCGCATGCCTGTAGTTCTGGCTACTTGGAAGACTGAGGCGGAAGGATCACCTAAGCCCAGCAGGTCGAGGCTGTGGTGGCCGTGAACATGCTACTGTACTCCACCCTGGGTGACAGAGTAAGACTCTGACTCAAAAAAACAAATAAACAAATAAATATTACTCCCAATATTGGTCTCCCTGTGCCAAACTAGGGGATAAAACACCTACTAGGAGCTGAAAAGAAAGAGGCACAGCCAGACATGTCTACTTGTGTTTATTCTCGTTCTTTAAAAAAAAAAAAAAAAAAAAAGGTGAGGAATGGCGGAATGGAGGGAAATAACCCAGAAACACTGTGAACAGGAACCAAGACTCCAAGACCTGGGCGTTCTCTGTCTGCCCTCAGCCTCAGTTCTCCGGGAGATTCCCACCCACCAGATTTTCTGTTAAACAAGACACCCAAATCAGCAGCAAAGGTACCTAGAGTAGTCACTGAGATTTCAAACACTGGGGATGGGAGGGACAAGTCCAAAAATCAGGAGTTGGGAAGACAAGAGAAGGAAGGAGGGAGAGGCTGAGCTCTGGAGGACAGAGCTGGGCCGCAAGAGGTGGACGCGAGCCAGTGTGGGGGACCCCTCCTGACTCTGCGGCCCACATGCCCCCGGGCTCCAGAGAGCCCCACGGTTTGTTCTGCAGTCCATTCCCTATGCCCACGGGCCTCACAGGCCCAGCTCCAAGTCCTCTAACTCCTCTTCCAGCGCCCTCCTCCTCGCGAGCTTCTCCAGCTGCTCTTTGCTGGGCTGGGTGACCTCCCCGGCCTGGATCCGTTGCTGCAGCTCATCCACCTGCCGAAGCTTCTTCCTTAGGCTCTTTATCTTCTTGGCTTTCTCAGTGGTGGCGGCTGCGTCAGGCTGCTCGGAGGCAGCTGTAGGGGCTGCCCGGGAGCCCTGTGGGGCACTGGGGAGCTGGGCTGTCTCTCCCAGGGACACCTTATCCAGAGTCCGGCTCAAGGCCTCTGCCTCTCCCTTCTCCTGCTGCTGCCGCCTCTTCTCCTTTCGCTTCAGGTTGCGTTTAGCTGTCTTGGAGAGGCCTGGTTCACCGCCTTCGGGCCTGGACGGGGTGGCAGGAGCAGTAGCCTCAGGGCTCAGCCCCGGGGGCAGGTCTGGTTTACTCTTGAAAAACTTCACATACTTGTTTTCATATCTGCAGGAAACAGAACATGTCAACAAAACTTCAAAGAATTGCTGACTTTTTTTAACCCTTTTTTTTTTTTTTTTTTGAGCCAGAGTCTCACTCTGTCGCCCAGGCTGGAGTGCAGTGGCACGCTCACGGCCACCGCAGCCTCGACCTACTGGGCTCAGGCGATCCTTCCGCCTCAGCCTTCCAAGTAGCTGGAACCACAGGCATGCACCACCACACCCAGCTAATTTTTCTTGATTTATTGTATAGACCAGGTCTTGCCAAATTCCCCAGGCTGGTTTCGAACCCCTGAGCTCAGTCAATCCTCTCACCTCCACTTCCCAAAGTGCTGGGATTACAGATGTGGGCAACCCGACCTGGCAAACCCTTCTCTACCGCACCTCTTGTCATTTCTCCTCCCTGTGGTTCTTGTTTTTGCCCCTTTTTTGTCTCTTGTTCATTTATTGCCTTTCATGTTCCCATGCCATTGCCTTGTGTTTTTAAAAAATTCTTTCTCTGTGTGCCTGTCCTGTCTTGCCAACTAAAGTATAAAAAAATAGAAGCTTCTTGAGGGCAAGGATGTTGTGTTGTACAATGTATAGACACTCAATAAATAAGGAGAGAGGGATCGAGGGTTGGTATGAGAAAAGCTGCCCTAGCAGTTGCATTTGGTGGCTGGATGGGTGCTGAGGGGAACTGTGGATATATGTTTATGAATTCTTCTCTCATCCTGGGAAATGTCTGGAGACAAGATTAAGTAACTCTCCAACTTAATTTTTCTCATTTCAGGCAAGTACATCGCCTCAACACAGAGACCCGACGGGACCTGGCGCAAGCAGCGGAGGGTGAAGGAAGGCTACGTGCCCCAGGAGGAGGTCCCAGTGTGCGTGGTTAGGCTGGAGGAGGGGTTTTTAATGGGGTCCCCACAGAGGGATAGAATATCCTTGTGTCCCCAAGTTCAGGGAAGACTCTCCTGAGCCCCAAGGTAATGGAAGGAGGGGCAGCTATCTAAGAGAGGAGAGGAAGGGGCTGGGATTCAGGGCCGAGTGAGGGTTCCAGGGAACTAGTCCTGTTCCTGTGACTTCTGTTCATCAGAACCTCCAAATAGCGTTCAGAGATCCAGAGCCTGGGTTCCAGGGACCCTCCTACAGTCTCTCCTGCAGAGCGAAGTTGGGGAGGGCCATAAACAGAGGAAGGAAGCAGGACTGCACTGATGGTGAAGTGATCTGGAAGGTCAAGAAAAGGGTTTGCCAGGTCGGGTTGCCCACATCTGTAATCCCAACACTTGGGAAGGCAAAGGTGAGAGGATTGCCTGAGACCGGTGGTTCAAGATCAGCCTGGACAACTTGGATTTACTGCAGAGACCTCATCTCTACAATAAAAAAAAAATCATGTATATATATTAGCTGCCTGGTGGTATGTCCATGTAGTTGTAACTACTTGGAAGACTGAGACGGAAGGATAGCTTGAACCGAGAAGGTTGAGGCTGCACTAGAACTTGGGCAACAGAGTGAGACTACAATTCAAAAAAAAAAAAAGTTTTATGTTAAATGCTACAGAAACATTGGTGGTGTGGT